>PVJO010004587.1:0-107841 GCA_004026905.1 Hystrix cristata
GACTGTCATAGCCACAGTTTGCAAAAAGTGCAGCTATTGATTAATGCAATGTAGTGTCAATTAGATGTACATTCCTGAGGTCTTTTATCTGTTGTAGCTTTGTCTTTTTCTTTTTCTTTTCATTACATCAGGTATATTGCCCTGTAAATTGTGGTAGTGGTACCAGGAATAAAAAATTAAGGAATTTTTAACTTTTCAAAAAAAAAAATGAAGTTTCCTCTGGGTAAACAAAAACTATAGTAATTGAAAGTCACTGGCTAAGCATAGTCATCTCTTTTTAGTTCCCTGTTGTATCACAGCAATTGTACATCTAACATTTTTGCAGTTTTCAGGATGTGTAGTGCCTGGTAGGTAGTAGACATTCAGTAAACACTGGTTGAATTTGTGAGGGCAGTGACATTGTATTCTGCGAAGTACACCACATCTGGCATACTATACCCAGTCTTGGGTTGACACTCTGCAGCAGATGCACAGATAAACCAGAGTAATCCCAAAGTCTGATCTTACTTAGAATGATACAGAGGCTGGAAAGCACATCTTCTGAGAGCACTTGAAGGAGCCAGGAGTTCTAAGAATGAAAGTGAAAAGGACTAAAAGTGCTAAAATGAATATTTAGAAATAGATGAAACACTTGTAAAACTTAACCTCAGTCCTAGAGTTAAGTCAGTGAAAGAAAGCTGGAGGTTAGTGGTGTTAGCCAAATGTGAAACAGAAAGCTTTTTTTCAAGATAATGAGTTGGAAAATCACTGTGTTCAAACTAGTGGGCTAAATGACTACTTACTAGGGCTGCTAGAGTAAGTTCCTGCTTTGGCTGGGGATTTGGAGTAGCTGATGTAAGATTTTTGCAATTTGTAGTTTGTTTTATAAAAACGTTATCACAGGGTTGAAATTTAGAAAAGAAGTAAAAAAGGTAAGTGTTTGTTTTCTCATCCTTTTGATTTTGCTTTTGACATTCAGCTGAGATACCAGAGAGCTGTAGCTGACTGTGAAAACATCAGGAGGCGAACTCAGAGATGTGTGGAAGATGCCAAGATATTTGGTGAGACATTTATTCATAATAAAATATATTTCAATCCGAGGGTATGTACTTAGCAGATCTGCCAACTGAGCATGGTAAGAGTATATCCGAGTCCTTAACTGATCCCTCTTCTCCCCTTCCATTCCCTTAGGCTTTCTGTACTCTTTAGCAGGATAGTGTCACCTCACCATTTGCCTTTTCTTTTAGCCAAACCTTTATTTATTTTCTAAGCATGTACATTTACTACATTTCCAATATTCTAGTGCTTATGGAAACAATTCTGTTTAGCTAATTAATGTGGTTTTTGGTTTTTTTTTTTTTTGTGGTGCCGGGGATCGAACTCAGGCCCTTGGGCTGGCAAGGCAAGCACTCTAATCACTGAGCTAAATCCCCAGCCCCTCAATTAATGTGAAGTATTAAGATATTCAGAGGAGAATCCTAAAGAGCAGACAGAGGGTAGTCAGGAATGCTTAAATTTCCTTAATGGAAGCAAGATTGGTCTATAGTCATAGGGCAAGAGTCAACTGTATCTCCAGTTTTCACACCTGTGCACAAGAATCCTTTGCTTTCCTATCAGTAATCAGATAATTTAAAAGGCTGTGCTATATACCCCATGTATTTTTTCATAGAAGAAATTTAATAGTCTTTTAGAAATTTTTCCCTAGCCGTATCACATCTGGTTCCAAAAGTTTTTGAGAAAGTGTTAGTTGAATAACCAAGATTCGGGGGAAAGGAGCGAGTCTGTGATTACTTGCTATACTTTGAATTTAATATAGAATGTTGTACTTTCTGACACCACACATCAAATGGAGGTGCTTGAGAGTCCCTCAGATGTTATCTTCTCCAGGCCTGTATCATATTCCTTCCTGTTAGCTGGATTTGACCTGCTGTTTGTGCACAGAATGTCCACGTGCACAAATTGATCATGCCCCTTCACTTCTGTCCTGTCCCACTTCAGTGCTTTGGTATAGCCTCTGCTGTTTAGTCAGTGCTATATACGTCATGCTATTAGTGTCAGTGAAGTACCAAGTCTCAAACTGTGTTCCTGGTACTTCAGGATTTAGTCTCTTATTTCCGACTTTATAGCAGGATGCAGCAAACTGCAGCTTGCCACCAATTAGTCCATAGTTTTGAATATCATCCTTTAAAATTCATGGAAACGTGTTTTCTCTTTTGTTATATAATCACCTGTATAAGACCCATGATTCTGCCACTTGTCCCACAGAGTCTAAAATATTTACTTTATGGTGTTTTACAGAAAAAAATTTTTGCCCTCTGAGCAAAGGAAGCAAGGCCAGTTATGATAACAAAGAGACTTTAGCTATAACTCCTGCTTAAGGGGAGAGGGTAGGTAGACTTTTTTACCAGGAGTTGAGCTTTATTATGTCAGTTTACTCAAGAAGTAGTAAATTTCCAGGAACAATCTGTGTTAAATTCAAAAGAATTTGATAATTAATCTTAGATATCTGTTAACTTTTAGCAAAAGATGTCATGTAAGTCATTTGTTCAGGTAATTTTCTCCCAGTGGCCAGAAGTACTTAGAAAATCAAAAGTTACTGGGTGAGTGGTAGTAGAAGGAAAGTAATTGTTTGTTGTTTTTGTTGTTGTTTTTTCTGGTACTGGGATTGATGCCAGAGCCTTCACAATGAGCTGCCTCCCCAGCTCTTTTTCATTTTCTATTTTGAGGCAGGTTTTTACCAAGTACCTAAATTGCCTAGATTGGGCTTGACCTTGTAGTCCTCCTGCCTCAGCCTTCCAGAGTGCTGGGGGATTACGGCTATGCACCATCATCACGTTCAGCTAGTAGAATATTTTTAAAGGACATAGCACAACTCTGACCTTCCAAGGATAGCTTTGTCTCAGTAATTCACCTTTTTGGTCACTTTTCTAAGAGATTATGTGGTCATCGTTGATCTATTAATATAATACAGTAATTAGAAAAGAATCAGAAACTCGAGTCCTCATCTTACAGACAAGAGTATGTAGGCTTCTGTTTACCATATTCACACAACTTGACTGACTGGAAGCAAGGTCAATGTACAGGTCAGCCCAGAAGCTTACACTTCTAAAATTCTTTAGAAGGCTGGAGGGTATAGCTCCGTGTGGAGCACTTGCCTAGCACCTACAAAGCCATGGGGGTGGGTTTGATCCTCAGTACCACAAAAAAAGTAGAATCACCAAATCTCTGTTAGCAACCAAGGCTTGTCTTCTAGAAATGCCATCTGGTTTCACTCTTTCCTGTTTCACACCAGACTAAACCATACCATACCTAGATTACTTCAGATGGTTCTCTTCTTCTTTCCTACTGACCCTATTTGTCACGCTGCCCCCCCAAACAGTCTAGTATATCTACTATTATTCAGCTGATTAGAATCAGGCTTCCACAAATGTTTTCCCTAAGAAGCCCTACAGGGTCTATTAAAGATGGAATTCCTCCCTTTACTTCAGTCCTTCCTTCGCATCTAGGCTGTAAGTCTTCCCAGATCTCTCCTCTGTCATGTCTTATTGCTTACCTATGGCTGATCCTTCTTACCTCTGAATGTGGTTAAGGTGCCGCCTATCTTGGCGTATGGCCTTAAACCTGTCCCTCACCAACCTGCACCAAGTATTATATCATAGACATCTCTAATGATGACAGTTTGGTCGGGGTGGGAGGCTTGGGGATTGAACTCGGGGCAAGCACTTTACCACTGAACTAAATCCCCAGCCCCTAATGATGGCACTTACCCTCTTCTCCGTAAGAAAAGTCAAGTTGCAGAACTGAAAAGAACGGGATTTCTTAATAATTGAGCTTCGTTTTATCTTGTAACATTTCATGTGATTCTGAAAAGTTTTGTGGCCTGTCTCTAACAACTTTATAGCAGAGTAATTGGAGCTAGCTCATCTAGATGTGTCTTACTGTCCCGTTATATTTAGCCAGTCACCAAGAATAAACCACGCTCTGAGAAGAACAAACCATCCCTAACATAATGTCATCTTTTTTATCGCCTCTCCCGTCTACTTCCCATGAATTGGTACCTTGTCCCTGTTGAAAATGTGGCTTTGGCACAAGTAACACAGGGAGGAATTTTAAAATGTTCGTAACTCAGTACTAAAGATCAATAGCAACAAAAATATAAGAAACAGAAAAACAGTAATTTTAAAAAGACAGATTTTTTTAGCCTATTGTACATAAATTTAACCTAGTTCTTGGATTCTAACTGTCCACCCCATTTCCCAGAAGGGTTCCTGGTCATATATACCTTCTGAAAGAAACTGACTTGTCATTTCAGTTCTGGTGTTAAGGGGTGATGATCCCCAAATCCTGTTCAACAGCCTCCTGACTTTCTGGCTAAAGTATACTAACTGTCTATCTGGGCCTGCCCCAGATTTCACCTCTAAGGTTGGAGTGATTTCCTCATAAACACAAGTGTCTGGTTTCTCTGTAGGAATCCAGAGTTTTTGTAAGGACTTGGTGGAGGTGGCAGACATTTTAGAGAAGACTACTGAGTGCATTTCTGAAGAAACAGAGGTTGGAGACCAGAAGCTCACTCTGGAGAAAGTCTTCCGAGGGTTGTCGCTTTTAGAAGCAAAGCTGAAAAGTGTATTTGCCAAGCATGGTCTGGAGAAGATGGCACCCATTGGTGACAAATATGATCCTCATGAGCATGAACTCGTCTGTCACGTGCCAGCTGGTATTGGGGTACAGCCTGGCACTGTGGCATTAGTAAGGCAAGATGGCTACAAACTTCATGGCCGCACCATTAGACTTGCCCAGGTGGAGGTGGCAGTGGAGTCTCAGAAAAGACTATGAACAGGCCTTCAGGAACAGAATGTTCTCCCAGAGTGCAGCTGGTCACCTGTGTTTCCTTTATTTATTAACCTACATTTGTATTGTACATGAGGTACTTCATGTGATCTGTTTTGGATATAGTCATATTGGCTTTATTTCTAAGATATTCTGTTGATTTTATGTGACCCATTTGGTCTCATCAGAAGTCTTGCCATCAGGCATTTGAACAATGTGACAAATGTTCCTATGGCCTTTATCAAAATAAGTTTACAAAAATGATTTTTAAATTGGTACTCTGATTGACTGAATCCAAAATTCTCTTAACTATGTATCTTCAACTAATTGTTGAAGTTAGTGCAGTATGTTGTATAATATCTTGTATTTTGTGGGAAAAACAGTAGAGATTGATTTAACATGTGGGTACTTTGATGATAAAGCTTTATACGTATATAAAAATATAGATCACTTGGGTTGATTTTTATATACATGGGTTTTGAGGACTTCCCTTCTTGTTTTATTGTCTTTCATTTAACCATCCTTTATAGTCCCTGCTAGGCTTTGTACTTACATTATTGTTCCATACCCACCCCTTTCCAACCCCAATTGGAAGGGCTAAAGGGCCAGGCTACACTTGGGAAGCAGAGAGCATCAAGCAATTCAAAATACTCGCCTCCCTTTCAAGCAGGGAATTCTTGTCAGCCTCCCTAAATATATCATCATTTCAGGCGAACTGAGTAGCACTGACACCTAATGACCCAGATGGTCTGTATAGGTAATTACCTACAACTGCTCGTTTCACCAGCCCTGACCCTGCACTTTGTCAAACTTGCCTTGGTGCACTATATTGGATTAGGAAGGGAAGGTGATCTGGACAAAAACATTAGGTTCCCACGGTCTCTCGTTTCATTCAGTTATGCTGAGTGTTTTAGTTTTTGTTTCGTTTAATTGGTACTCATAAACCACTACCTCTCTTAACACTGACAAACTTTTGTTTTTTTTGTTATTGTGGTGCTTGGAGTCAAACCCAGGGTCTTATACATGCTGTGCTCTTGAGTTACTTTTCTAACCCTGACAGCTTTATTTCCTAAGTTTTGTATCCATTTTAAATTACGTTTGTGTAAACATCTAGTTCCCCTTTTATGTATTAACCTCCTGAAGACAATGGACCTATGTGTTTTTTTAGTCTTACTTTGTAGCTGGTGTATTGTAAAAGCTACGTCCAAGAAATGACCGAGTGGATGAATAATACATCAGTCAGATGTTAGAAAGGAGTCTTAGTTTAATTTTAGAAGAGGCCTTAATTTAATTTTATCCTTTCTGCTTCTTCTGAGGTATGAGAATCTAGTCTTTTTTAGAACTGGACCCAAAGGGAAAAATGTCAATAACTTGAATAAGGAACGAGCAGATATTTTGTTTAATAATTTGAGATTAATATACATTCAAATATGTCACCAGTAGACAATTAGTTGTTGGATTCAGATTGTGTAAGTTTGTTACCCACAAACTCCATTTCTCCTGGAACTCTAAAACTCTGTAGGGAAGCAAAACTGGCTTCCCTTCACCCTTCTAAGTTTGCTTGACTAGGCTGGGAATTAAACTGGCACAAGATGGACAAAAAGTCTTCTACAGTCATATTTTGGGATGGTTAGTTATTCTCTTAGTCTAGATAAATATAAGATGCTACATAGACATGTAACAATAAAGCCATCCTCTGTAGGTATCACCATCTCCGTCAGATTTTCAGAAAACAAATGGAGACCGCGGATGGTGTAAGTCAGTATAGAGTGTAGGAGCGGGGGGACATGGACAAGGAAATGTGCACTTTTAAACAAAGTCTGTGCCAGGCATGGGGGCACACGCCTGTAATCCCAGCACTTGGGAGGCAGAGGCAAGAGAATAGCCGTGAGTTCGAGGCCAGCCTGGGCTACATAGTGAGCTCAAGGCCAGCCTGAACTACATAGCAAGACCCTGTCTCAAAAAAACAAAATTAACCTAAAGATTCTTTCGAAATTCCACTAAGTGAATACTGTAAATTTAACGAGCAGTCAAATTTACAATAGGAATTTGTCCTTTTTTGCCTTAATTCCTATCAGATTGCCTGATGGTGACAATAAAAAAATGAGCCAATTAACCATGTGTGTGTTTTGGGATTACTGGCTATTGTTATCAGTGAACTGGAATTAACCATAATTTTATGTATGAAATGTTCTGATTACCTGAAGAGTTTTCTAATACTCTTCACCTCCTGTTTTTGCAAGTAGATTGAGAATAATTTTAGGTACTTTTATTATTCAGTAGTTTTGCAAACTTGAAGTGGAAGTTTAGAACCAGAAGATAAAGCTGTAAAGTAAAACTGTCAAATCGAGGGGCTTCCGGGAGCCAGAGCAGCATCGTAGAGATTAGTCTTGTTTCAGGTGTAGATTTGAGCATAAATTCCGGCCCTGTCACCTGTGTGACTTTGGGCACCAGTCATTTCACTCTTCTGAGCTTGTTTATAAAATGAGTATAACAATTCTCTCATGATACTGTGAGGATTAAGTGAAATGTGTAAATTGCCTACTACAGTAGGCCTTCATATTTATTTTTATTGTTTTTTTTTTTTAGTGCACGTTGTTTTTCCTGCATTTTTATAGCTGCCTAAAGTCTAGAGAAAGGGGAAGACTCACTAAAGGGTGATTATTTTTTAAAAATTGTAAGCTAATCATAGAGACTTACTTTCCTTCCATTCCTTGTTTTTTGTTTTCTTTTAACCATACAAAAAAACTGACTTTTTTTTAGACTGAAGAAGCAAGAAAATTGTGCTCATGCTCTTAATTATTTTCATCTTTAAACACACCAAGTCAAAAAACATTGGCTTGTAGGTGACATGTAAGGAAGCTTTGCCTCACCTGAAGGGGGGATTTTGGTCTATCAGGGTTACTGACTTTGCTTACTGTCATCAAGGAATCATTTTGACACTGATGTTAAGTTTTATATTTGGTGCTCTTAATTCATGACAAAGTATTTGATAAATGAACAAAGATTCTTAAAACACTACAGCAAAGACAAATAGGGAAAATTAAGGATGAACTGTAATATTCAGAAACAACTTTAATAAAACTCAAATTGAAATAACTGCAGTTCAAGTGGGGTTTTTGTTTGTTTTTTTATTTTTTTGTGGTTCTGGGGATCAAACCTGGGGCCTCTCAGATGCTAGGAAAATGCTGTACCCCTGATCCACAGCCGGCAGCCCCAGGTTCACGTGTTTAGAGGCTTTGTCTGCCTGACTCAAAATGTATACTTTGTTGACTGCCAATCCTTCATGGGGGTGCTCAGGAGAAGTGACTGGAGATCTCAGCACAGCAAATTGGGTGCTGTGTATGTTTCCCATTCCCTGCTTCAGCGTTGACGTTTCTCTGCCTCTTGATTTATTTTCTTCTTTGTGCTTTCTTCTCGATTTTAGTTGTCTTGATGCACTTCTGCTGACGTTCCTCCTAAGCAGATTGCTAGCATTTGGCCTTGATCTGACCTTTGTCCTCCCTGCGTTCTTCCCAGCTTCTGACTACCTGACTTTGTCTTTACCGCTGCTTCTCAACTGGCTTTCCTATGTCCAGCTTCCTGGCTAAATGGCCCTCTTTGAAGCTAGCCTTTCCTGAGATTGGCCTGTGAATTTTCCTCATTCTTCCATCCTGTCTGTATGCCCTGGTTCTATAATCCATCGTTTCCTATATTCCCAGTGCTAGGCATTCAGTATATTATGCCTATCCATTCAAACTTTGCCAGAGCTCATAAATTCACTATGATGGTTTTAAAACAACTCCAGAATTCCTTGACACATTGAGGGGTAGGGGTCATGTCCAGTCTCCGTGGAGCTTTGTAACTGCTTGACCAGTAGAAGTGACACTGCCCATTTCTGGACCAAAACCTTAAGAAACAGCCTAACCTGTCTCGAGCAGCTCACCCTTGGAACCTGAGCATCATGCTGAGAGCAAGCTTCAGGAGTGTGTGTCGTGGAACTCAGGGGTCTGACAGCTTTCAGCGCAGCCAGCACCATCCTGACAGCCACCATGAAGGGGGAGCCTCTCGCCCCCAGTGACACCATATGGGACAGATGCACTGATCTCACTGAATCCTGCCCAGAGCTCAGATTCGTGGGCAAAATAAATGACTCAAATAGAGCTGGGAATGTAGCTCAGCGTGAAGGCCCCCAGCGCCTGGAAAGAAAAGGGGAAGTGTTAATTCATCCAGGTCTTTATTAGTACTGATCCAGTTCAGGTATAGTAAGACTCATAAAACTGGTTTAGAACCCAGCTATAAATTAATATACCACTCTCTGATCCCTTCAGTTTCTTCTCAGCCATATTCTGAATAACTACAGATTTTCCTTATTCTGAAACTCACTCTACCTTTATACTCCTCTGACAGAGGACACCTGCCCTTGTTCCCTTAGAGGATGAAAATGGTAAGACATCCTTATCCTTTTTCCTTTCTGAAAAGAGGGAATGAAATTCTTCCCTTTTGAGGAAGTAAGAGGCAGAGATACAAACTATATGGAAACTGCAAACACAGGTGAAAACCTGCAGTATGGCAAGTATACGGTCTTGTTTCAGCAGATGCGTAGGATAGGGTTGTCTAGTCACCCGGCCCCCTGCTTGGTCACCACTTCCCAGCCCTTGTGGACACCGTTTAACTCAAGGGTTTCGCGTTCATCATCTCACGCGATCGTCACAACCACCCGGAAGGGCAGAGTACGGGTTATTCTGTCCGTTTTATAAAAGTGGAAACTGGAGGAGACACAGAAAAGGCTCATCACAGAGCTAGTAAGTCTCCAAGGCTGAACTACAGATCTCTCCTCCATCCATCTTCCGGCAGCTGAGACCGGGTCCTGATGCTGCGATCCGAAGGCGCACACACCTGCGCCGGAGCAGAAGGAGCCAGCCAATGAAGAGCCCGCACCCAGGAGGCGGGACGGGTAGGCTGCCAATGGTAGAATCCTCCCGGGGAAGATGTAGCTAATGAGGGCCTCGTTCTGGGGAGGGACGGCTGCCCGACCAATGAGAGGCCACGACCGTCCTGGAAGGCGGAACGGCCAAGGAAGCGCCAGGGCGGGGCGGGAGCCGAGGGCCAACCCGGGAGCCCCGGAGCCCCAGCGCGCTGCCCCGATCGCTGCCCGCCATGGCCCGCGCCGCCCCGCTCCTCGCCGCGCTGGCCACGCTCCTCGCCGCGGCCTCTGCAGGCGGAGACGCCCCGCCCGGCAAAATCGGTGCGGGAAGGACGCGTGGGGGGCTGAGCCCAGGAGGGCTGGGCGGGAAACGAGTTTGCAAGCCGGCAGCAGCTGTCTGAGGGCAGGGGAGGGCAGCTGGGCGAGGGAGGGGGTCCTCGGGCGAGTCCTGGGTGGCGGAGAGGCAGAGGCGAGGGGCTGGGGCTGAGCGAGGACGGGGACGGCAGAGGGAAAGTGCTGACGGGAAGGGTGGCAGGGGCGTGCGAAGAGGGCCACCTGGGGCGGAAGAGGCCTGGCTGGGCAGGACTGGCCACTGAGCTCAGGAAGATGCAGGGTCACTGAGCACCTCGCGTGGACGTGGCTCTTTGCCAGGCGTGCCCGGATGGCAGAACAGCAGCCGGGCATTCACAAAGGTCTACTGCGGGCCGTCCTTGTGGCAGTATGCTGAGGCGTTCTAGGGCTGAGGCAGTACGGTGGGGAAGGGCGCCACTCCCGGACTTGCCCGCTCTGGGAGGGCTTCCTGGGAGTAACTTCTAAACCCTAACTTCTGGTCGATGACAGGGAGAGCTCCACGGAGAGGAGAGTCATCGGTAGGTCTGCTAGAGATTTTTTGAAATGCTGAGGTTTGAACCAAGGGCCTCACACTCTACCGCTGAGCTGCATCCCCAGCCCAAGTGGGAAACTGTTAATACCTATCATAATTTCTTTATTATTTGTGTGGTTTTCCAATATTTTATTTTGAAAATTTTCAAGCATACAGCAAAGTTGAAAGAATTTTATATCCCTACCACTAGACTGTGCCCTTCTCTGCTATTCTACTTGCTTTATCCCATGGCTGTGACACATCCTTCTGTCCATCCATGAATCCTTTTACATTTTGATGCATTTCAAACAAATTACAGGTATCGGGAAAATACTTCATCATGCTTGTCATTGACTAGAGCTCCATATTTGCTCTCAGTTGCTCCCCCCCCCTTAATAATTATCCTTTTAGCTCTTCATGACTCAAAGATTTTCAAGTCTTTTACATATAAACTTAACACAAGCAGTGATCCTGGGCTTCCAGTGTAAGAGACAAAGTCCCAGCTCTCCTAAGCTGCCCTCCGTACAGCAGTGCCTTGGGACACGTCATAGGAGACCACAGACTTGTCAGGGCCAGTGCAGTGCTAAAACTTACTGTGCTAGAAAACCACAGCCAGACCATAAGAGGCTAAGATAGGCTGTACCACACCGGAAATCAGTCTGGGACTGAGTTCATGGAGAGACAGTCCTGGTGGCCAGAGTAGAGAGAGAAGACCTCTCAGAGAAGGTGGGTTTTGAGCTAGGATTAGAAGGATGGAGAAGATAGGCAGTGTCCAGAGGTATAGAATGCTCTCTCCTGTCGGTGGGCAGTGGTAGGACACTCCCTACTGACCTTTGGGAAAGGGGCTAGGCACCCTTGTAGCAGACCTGTCTGGCAATGTGGCGCTTACTGTTTCCTCATCCCAGCTGACCTAGCCATCTCACCCTGAGTCATCCAGGGCAGGACACATGGGATGCCAAGCTGCTCTGTAGCTTTCCTGATTTTCTTCAGCCCTCCAGCAGGAGCCTCTATCTGTCCTTGGTGGTTTGGATGCTACTCAGAGGGAGAATGAGGAGCTTCCTGGTAGGCTGGCATAATCCTTGGACTCCAGCAGGACCTGGTCTGAACACCATGGAGTGGCACCAGGACCCTCTGAGTCCACCCGCACGCTGCCCTGTGCATGCTGTTCTCTGAGGACATATGGTTCCTATCACTGGCACAGCCAATGAGCCACTGAGGTCCTGACTAAATGTTATTTTGTCTGCGAAGCCTGTTCCCACTCTCACTTAGGCAGGATCCATTGCTCCCTCAGGACTCCCTGAAATTCTGTCATTGTACTTCGTCACAAGTTCTCATAGCTGATAGTACGTCTGGCTGTCCGGGCTCCTGGGGACAGGGCCTTGTTTGGTTCCTTCTCGAGCTCTGGTTCATCTTACCCCAGCTCAGTGTGGGTGTCAGTTCTGTGTGTTGAATAGAGAGGTGATGTCTCCTGCTTCCCCACAGCCCTTGGTGGCCTCTGGGTCTTGAAATGTCACTTTCTCTTGAGAAATTTAAATAGGTAGTTTGGGACTCTGCTTGCAAATGGAGGGGAGGACAGCAGAGTAGGAAGAGGCTAAAGGCACACTTGTTAGTGCCTTTGCAAATACTGAGAAGGCAGAGGTGGTTAGAGAGCATGCGGCAGACACTTCATATACTGTACTGCATGCCAGCATCTGTGGACGTGGTGACCCTGCTCTGTCTCTCTCGGTCCTTAAACAGACCATCTGAATGCGGTGTGACAAGAGCTAGACCAGGGGTAGACGAGTGTGGTTCGTGAAAACACAGGAGGGACTTCCAGCTCACTCAAGGTAGCTCAAGCAAACTGACAGATGAGGTCTGTAGAAGTCTGGGAGGCACAGGTCACAGGGAGGACACTCCAGGGAGGGGAGCAACTAAGGCCGAGGTGTGAGGACAAAGGTACGCAGGTGCACGGTAAAAGAGGACCAGACAGACAAAAAGGTGGAGTGGGGGGCATCAGCAGGGAGTGGAATAGGTGGATGGAGGCTGAGGATTGCCCGCCCCTTCTTGACAGGGGCTGGTAGTCTTAGGGTCCAGTGTGGGTCCAGGAAGAACAAGTGATATCAGACTTACCCTCTTTGCACTGGAGGTAGAGTTACTATCAGACGAGAAGGAACTGATGTTTCACATATATGCTGGGCAAAATTGTAGGTTAGGTAATAGCTTCAGGGCTCTTCACTGTACTTTCATTGAGCTATTTATTTATTTTTATTTTCTTGGTTTTTGTTTTTTGAGAAAGGGTCTTGCTACATAGTTCAGGCTGGCCTTAAACTTGCTACGTAGCCCAGGCTGTCCTCAAACTTGTGGCAATCCTCCTGCTTCAGCCTCCAGAGTGCTTGGACTATAGGTGTTATGCCACCACACTCAGCTTCATGGAGCTATTTAGTGATGAGTATTTACTGCAGTAGCACCTCTGAGCTCTGTCTGGTGAAATGTTTTTGTCAGTGACAAGGAAGAGAATACTGATGGCATGTGAACCAAGTTTGCATATAACAGGAATGCAGGAGGTATGGTAAAGACAGTGGATGATAAGGCCCACAAAAAAAAGACCTCAACAAATAGAAACTGTAACCAGAATCCAAACTAGGGTCGAGTGCTTCATAAGGGACGAGCAGGTCCCCCTAGGGTGCGTTCCAGGCTTGGCACAGACATAGATAGGATTTAAGTAGCAAGTGATAGGTTGCATTTAGACCAAGGACCAGAAACCAGTTGTGTAAAGGGCAAAGAGGAAATACTTTAGGTGTTGGGGGCTACTATAGATTGTGTTACAATATTCAACTCTACCTGACATGAAAGTAACTGTGAGCAATAAGTAAAAGAAGAGTATGCTATGGTCTAAAAAAACTTCGTAGCCAGGCATAGTGGCTATGAAGCACATCTGTAGTCCCAACTCTCAGGAGGAAGACTGGATCCCAGGAGTTCAAGACCAGCTTGAGCAACACAGGGAGACCCTGCCCCTCCCCCATAGCAATAAAACTTTTTTGCAAAAACAAGCATCTGCTTCGATTTTGCTGACAGGCTCTAGCTGGCTAATTCTTGGATTAAGGAGTGGTTTCCAGACACTGATCCATCAAACAGAACTGATCAGTAACCATTTTTACCAGTTCACAGTGAAATAAAAATAGGGACAATCTAGTAAGTTTTGTGTAAAATTAGATTTATTCTCTTTAAAGGATTTTGAGATTCTTTCCTGCTCCTTTGCTGCTCCAGTGTGTTTTCTTTTATAAAATATTGGTGATTGTAGGTGGCAGTTTTCAGGTTGGCCTTTACTTGTTATTCATAGCTCTACTGAAAATTTAGACTGGATTTCCTTTTTGAAATGTTAAGGCCCGTGAAGTTGTGGGCATTGGAGAACTACCAGTGGGGTGGATGGAAAAATGTAATTTCAGTCTCTCACCCCTGCGCTCTCTCTCTCCTTCCCTGCCTCTGGGCCCGCTGACAGCGGTGGTTGGGGCCGGGATTGGAGGCTCTGCTGTCGCCCACTTCCTGCAGCAGCACTTCGGACCCCGCGTGCAGATCGATGTGTACGAGAAGGGGACTGTGGGCGGCCGCCTGGCCACCATCTCGGTCAACAGGCAGCACTACGAGAGTGGGGCAGCCTCCTTCCACTCCCTGAGCCTGCACATGCAAGACTTCGTCAAGCTGCTGGGTGAGTGTCCATCCTGGGGCTCCAGTGCCCAGTGTCCGGGCTGGCAGCAGCCACCAGGGCCTTCCCAGACTGCCCAGACCTTTGAGGCTGGGTGGTTAAGTAGCCCAATCTCCTCATTTTACAGATGGAGCAGCTGAGACCAGAGAGGGGAAGGAACTTGCCTGAGGTTACACAGTGAGTTAGTTGCAGAGCCGAGATTAGAACTCAGGTTTGATGCTCAGGCCAGTTTATTTCCCCTTCAGTTTCCTGCCTCTTAATTATCATGATCAGATTGGTGTCCATGTGCTGGTGCCTGCCAGAAACATGGCAGCCTTGTAGGTGGTAGGTGGGCGGTACTTCAGATCCTCCCTACCAGTCTGTGCGGTGGATGTCAGATCTCCCCCTAAGGAGACTGAGGCTCAGAGAACCTAGATACCTCAGCTGAAACCACACAGCCAATGAGGAGAGAGCTGGGGTTCACACCCAGCAGCATCTGTCAAAGCCACAGCTGCACATGCTGTTTGCTGCGGAAATTCCAGCCATCAGAAGTGATCCTACAGGTGGCCTTGAGACAAGTAAAGTGGGAGACATGCACACTTGCTCATTACAGCCTTGTTTGTCATAGCAAATGGCAGAAAATACCCTGTCTTCCCACTTCCTGGAGCCTGCAGTTAAATACAGAGTTGTGTAAGCACGTAGTAGACTGTTCAGCAGCCAAAGGGGACAGTCCTTCATACCTACATGCAGAATAATCTCTCCAAGATACAGTGTGTTGTCAAGGTGACAGAACAGTGAAATAGTGTGTGCAGATGGGGAAGGAATAAATCAAGGCCGTAAGCGTCTTTCTGAGCCCAGTGCTGTGGAAGGCTGCACCTCTGGAGCCAGCTGTGGTTACCTCCATGTGCTCTTGGCATCCAGGTCCCCCACCTCAGAGCGAGCCCTGTGCTGTCTGTCGCCCTTGGGCATTCTGGGATGACATCGGAATTTCCCTCCCTCGTGGCCAGGAGGTTCCCTGTGGGGGAAAAAAAAAAGTAAAATGGTACATTGTTTTTATTTGCATCATCTTATTGGCTAGGAAGGGCAAACATTTTGCCAGCGTGTTTGTGTACTATTTGTAGATGCCCAGGACAGACGAGCCATAGCATTCCCATTTCCTTGATGGAGCAGCCTTTTGCATTAGGAAGACCTTGAATTTAAAGTGCTGCCAAGCCCCCTTATGAAGGGGACCTGAGGAGCTCCTGGTCTCCACAGGGCTGAGGCACCGACGCGAGGTGGTGGGCAGGAGCGCCATCTTCGGCGGGGAGCATTTCGTGCTAGAGGAGACCGACTGGTACCTGCTGAACCTCTTCCGCCTCTGGTGGCACTATGGCATCAGCTTCCTGAGGCTGCAGATGTGGGTGGAGGAGGTCATGGAGAAGTTCATGAGGTAGGGCTGGGCCGAGCCGCAGGAGGGCATTCCCCGGAGAGGAGAGGAGAGAAGAGGGGAGAGGAGGGGAGGGGAGGGGGGAGAGGAGAGGAGAGAAGAGGGGAGGGGGGAGAGGAGAGGACAGGAGAAGGGAGGAGAGGAGAAGGATCTGTGCCCACCCTGCTCTCCCATGTCCAGCAGCCACCTTCCTCTCTCCATTCCCCTCTGCAGACTTTCCCTGCTTCCAGCCCCCCAGGGAAAAAGCTGCTGTCCAGGCCCCATCGTTGTCTCCCTTTGTTCACCATCAGGTGCTTAAGGGTGGCCCCCGGCCCCCTTCTCACTCTATGCTCTGCGGCACTTCTTCCTTGTAGTCTCCAAGTATCCCTCAAAGCTTTTGTCTTTGCCTGTCCTTTCTCTTATGCTTTCCTCCTTTGTCAATTATATGCACACCTGCAATGGTGACTTCTCCCTGCTGTGGGAGAGAACTTCCATTTGTCAGTTCCAGGCCCAGATTTCTGTCTGTTCTCTGGATGCTTCTATCTGGTGTTCCATGGAAAATCTAACTCAGCATTGTTTACAAAGCAGCCCCAGAGTGGGCAGCATTTCAAAGGCCAGCTACTTCCAGAATCCACCAGCAGATGGTTCCAGTCCATGCCAGTCCTTGGGTCGGGTCAATGGCGGAGGGACAAGATATGGGCTAGGGAGTGAGTGGGGGGCCTTTCAGGTAAACTCGGGGGAGTCTGCTGCTGTCCTCCCTGCTGGGAAGCTGCTGCCAGGGAGTCCAACATGGTCCTAGAAGTAGGGCAGACTGGAAGCTGGTGGAGAACCTGCCACATCGGAGAAGTTTCAGTGAGCATGGGCTGGGGCCGCCTGCCACAAGTGGTCCCAGTTGGGTGAAAAGGGCTTCAGGCTATGACCTCCAGCAGAGAGTGGCTCTGAGGTGATATTGTCACCCTTTGCCAAACCATAGTGTGAAGCCAGGACTAGTGGGATTCTGGAGTATTACAAGTTGTCCCTCTAAGAAGAACAGGTGTACCACAGCCAGAGAACAGGCCGGGTGAACACAACCAGCTCCCTCTGCCACCCTCCATATGTAGAGGAGCTGGAAAGTGCTGCTGGGCTCTGAGGTCCACAGGGGCCTCTGGTGGTGGGAAGCCAGACAAAAACCTTTCTGCATGGGGACTGCACCCCATGTGTCTCTTAGGATCTACAAGTACCAAGCCCACGGTTACGCCTTCTCAGGCGTGGAGGAGCTGCTGTACTCACTGGGAGAGTCTGCCTTTGTCAACATGACCCAGCGCTCCGTGGCTGAATCCCTGCTCCAGGTGGGGGTCACACAGCGCTTTATCGACGATGTGGTCTCTGCCGTCCTGCGGGCCAGCTACGGCCAGTCGGCGGCGATGCCCGCCTTTGCCGGTGAGCGTCCAGCCCTCAGCCTGCCCGCCTGTCCTTCCCCTGCATGCGGTGCCCACCGTGAAACAGGGTCCCCTTAAGAGCCTCACGTTTACCCAGGAGCCCCCACTGACTCAGCACTTTGTTGTCCCATCTTGTTTGGTCTGGCACCAGTCCTCCAAGTTGGCAGGCTCATATCTGCCCCACCTCACAGGCCGTGGAACCAAAGCTCAGAACGCAGTCCAGCATGTGCCCACCACTCCTGATGGCCCACCAGTCCCTTATATTGCGTAAATGATAGAGCTGAGGTGACTCTTTGGTTTCAAGAACTGCCATGTTGAAACCTCTAAGCTTCTCGGCCGGCCCATTACTGAGGTGGGTGGCATGTGCGTGGCCCGCCTCCCCCCTACACAGGCCTCAAGCACAGAGCACATTGGCTTTGCAGAGGAAGGACTCTTACTTTTGTGTCCACTGATACATTGCAACACTCACAACAGTCCTGCACTGCACTAGATGCCCAGCACTCTTGCTGAATAAGTGAATGAAAAGATTTATATTGACAAGCACTGTCCATCTGCCCAGAGTATTGTTCCTTCAGTTCCTTTGCAGCCATCAGGTCCTACTTCAATATCCTTTTAGTGTGACTTCCCTGCCCACTCTTGAGATACAGCTCACACCTTTCATCACCCCCGAAGAAACCACATACTCTAATTTAAGCATCACCTTCCCAGTACCTCCAGCCCTAGACAAACACGCATCTTCCTGTTTCTGTGGATTTGCCCATTCTGAGCATCCCATAGAAACAGTCACACACCATGTGTCTTTTAGAGCTGGCTCTGTCACTGAGCAACACATTTGCACTTAACAGCATTGTCATCAGGGTTGTATTGTTGGTGTGTTTGTTGCCTCCCTGTGCCTACGGTGGGAGGAGTCTCGCTGTGGCAGGAAGGCCCAGGAAGAATGGCACTGGGCTCTCCAAACCTTCTGGCTAGAGGTTCTGGGGACCCACCGGCCACCCTCCCCGCTTTGTCTAGGAGCCATGTCCCTGGCTGGGGCCCAAGGCAGCCTATGGTCAGTGGAAGGGGGCAACAAGCTGGTGTGTTCCGGTTTGCTGAAGCTCACCAAAGCCAATGTGATCCACGCCACAGTAACCTCTGTGACCTTGCACAGTACAGGTGAGTGGACAGAGCACCTCCGTACCTCCATCCTGGGCTGTGCTCTGCTGGGGAGTATTTTCAAAAGAGCAATGGGAAGCCAGGCATACTGGCACACACTTGTAATCCCAGCTACTGGGGAGGCCGAAGCAGGGGAATCACAACTTTAAGTCTAGCCTTGGCAATTTAGAAAAACCCTGTCTGAAAAGTGAAATAAATAAACCAGGTGTGGTGGCACACACCTGTAATCTCTTTTTTTTTTTTCCCCCCGGTGCTGGAGATCGAACTCAGGCCCTTGTGCTTGCCAGGCAAGCACTCTAATCACTGAGCTAAATCCTCAGCCCCCACACCTGTAATCTCAGCACTCAGGAAGCCGAGGCAGGAGCATCACCGAGAGTTCAAGGCCTGGGCAATGCAGTGAGTTCAAGCTCAGCCCAAACTACATAGCGAGACCCTGTCTTTAAAAAAAGTTAAATAAATAAGTAAAGCTGAGTGTGTAGCTCAGCGGTAGAGCACCCCAGGTGTCTCTCCCCAGTACTGCCAAAACAAAAAGAAAAGGTACTGAGAGACCCTTTGACACTAGAGGGCGCTGTTCCTAGATTCAAATATCAGAACCGGAAAACTCCTAAAGACTCCAGCCTTGTTTCTTTGCGGGGTGAGTACTTTGAGCGAGAGCCTTCCCCAACCTCCTTCAGTCAGCAGCAGAGCCAGAGGAAAAACTTGGGTCTCCCGACTGCTAGCCAGTGCTCACCTTGCAGACCACAGCAGTAAGGAGAGGAGGGACCACCACCGGGACAGCCCAGCCGTCCCTGTCGCTGAGGTCTCACTGTGCCCCCGCTGCTGGGCCCCAGATGGGACATAAGTGGGCAGAAGCCCAGGGATGAGTTGCTCTTAGTGCTCTCACGTCTGTCCTTCCAGAGGGGAAGCCCCTGTACCGAGTGGGGTATGAGAAGGAAGCGGGCAACGGCTCCGACTTCTATGACATCGTGGTCATCGCCACTCCTCTGCCCCCGGACAACCTCAGCAGCAGCTTCTCCTTTGAAGGTTTCACGCCCCCCATTGCCGATGTCCGGGGCTCTTTCCAGCCCACTGTCGTCTCCCTGGTCCATGGCTATCTCAACTCTTCCTACTTCGGCTTCCCAGACCCCAAACTTTTCCCTTTCGCCAACATCCTCACCACAGATTTCCCCAGCTTCTTCTGCACTCTGGACAACATCTGCCCTGTCAACATCTCCACCAGCTTCCGGCGGAAGCAGCCTCAGGAAGCAGCTGTTTGGCGGGTCCAGTCCCCCAGGCCCCTCTTTCGCACCGAGCTAAAGACTCTCTTCCGTTCCTATTATTCAGTCCAGACAGCTGAGTGGCAGGCCCACCCCCTGTACGGCTCCCGCACAACCCTTCCCAGGTTTGTGCTCCACGACCAACTCTTCTACCTCAACGCCCTGGAGTGGGCAGCCAGCTCTGTGGAAGTGATGGCCGTAGCTGCCAAGAACGTAGCCTTGCTGGCTTACAACCGCTGGTACCAGGACCTGGACAAAATCGACCAAAAGGATTTAATGCACAAGGTCAAAACTGAACTATGAAGGCTCCAGAAAGAGGCCAGGAACTTCGTCCCACACTGAAGATGGATTGCAACCCCTGCAGCCCAGGACTGACTCAGACACGGTCACCACTGAGCCACTCTTGCTGACCCTCGTGTGTCCAGCATCTTTCCCTCCACTGTGGGGCCAGGTAACCCACTATCTGCCTGTCTGTCTTGAAGATCCTTACAGTGGTTACTTCTTTAAGGTAGACAATAAGAAAAGGGAAGGAAATCTAAGCCAATGTGTCTGTTTTATTTATTTATTTTTTAAGAAGAAATAAAAATCCATCGTCTCAGGTTGGTCCGACTTGGTTTTCTGACTAGAAACCAGGATGATTTGGGGAAGGAATATAAGGCAGAGAACTGAGTCTAATGCTGCTACCCTGTTCCACTCCCTACTCCCAAAATGCACAATCCATTGCAGCACCCTATAGTAGAACATTTACAACCAGAAAGTTACAGAGTAACAAGGAACATCAGGAAACCTAAGAAATGGTAATAGTTCCTGTTGGGTATGGACTTGCTAGATGTGAGGTACCTAGTTCAGAACTTACTTAGGTACCATTTCCAAACCTCTCAACAACATTGCAGATTGGAGAAGATGAATTGTGGGGCCTGAGGAAGAGATATTTTGCGTCAACATTGCCATCAGCATAGTTCTGAGCCTCCTAGCACCCAATGGGAAAAGGGAAACAAATTAGGATATAGGAAGAGGGGAGTTTTCCTTGGCACCTGGTGGAAGTTACCATTCTGTTCTTTATGCAGGGGTTGAGAAGTAATATGATGAGTTTGTCTTGCAAATGAGACAAGTCCCCACATGGTGGAGAGCAATCAAACTTCACCCACAGATCTTGACCTGGGCAAAGGAGAGGAAGAAAAGTGTTGGGACTGAGTTCTTCAGAGGCTAATCTGGTGCTTTCTTCTTTGGCATTAGCTTGAAAGGAGAGGAAAATTTTGCTTTGTTTTTATTAGAAACCTTAAAGATTAGCAGTTTTAAAAGAAAGGAAAGTAAAAATCCTCTTCATTCCCTTTGGATCCGTGCTGTTCTATAAAGGGAGCGTGCTGAGGAACAGAGCCCTAGGCACCCAGGAAGTCTGGCCTGTGGGACCAGACACCATGTCTGAATCTTGTAGAGAAAGACAGGGCACTGGGTAAAGTTGCAGATGGCCAGGTCCCACCCCAGCACACTACCTCGGGCTCCAAGGCAGGGACCTGGGTGCCAGAGGAAGCATCACTGCCAAGTGATGCTAATCTTGTGGCTTTCCTAACAGAGACAGTCCTCAGAGCCCATCTCTGCAGAGGTAGAGACTTCCTCTACCTTTCAACTTCCCTCTCTGCAGAGGTAGAGACTGGGGAAAGAACTTATCCAAGGTCTCCTGGTAAGTTCACAGACCAGCTCGAATCTAGAGCTTCTCCTCAAAATTCATTGAGTTCAGCATGGGGCAAACCCTTCCATGCAGGCAGCCTCAGACTGGCCCCGAGGTTTTTACTACATCAGGGTGATGGGAATGGCAGCAAATCAGATGGAGTCTTTAGTGTACAGAGGACACGCATTTGTTGCTTATTACAGGAATCATGAAACTGATATATCAGTAAGAAGGCTAGACCAGGTGTGAGGGCTCGTGCCTGTAACCCCAGCATTTGGGAGGCTGAGGCAGGAGGATTGCCAAGAGTTCAAGGCCAGCCTGAACTACGTAATGAGACCCTGTCTCAAAATAAAAAACACAAACAACAACAACAACAAAAAGACTTTTGGTTGAAGTAGTAAAAACCAAACTCAGTTGACATAAGCAATAAAAACTATTTGCCGGGCTTGATGGTGCACACCTGTAATCCTAGCACTCTGGGAGGCCGAGGCAGTAGGATCAGCCTAGGCAACCCAGTCATTTAGTGAGAACCTGTCCCAAAATGAAACATTTTTAAAGGGGAGCAAGGCTGGGGGATGTAGCTCAGTGTGAAGCTCCCAGGAACCTGTCCCAAAATGAAACATTTTTAAAGGGGAGCAAGGCTGGGGGATGTAGCTCAGTGTGAAGATCCCAAGTTCTATGTCCAGTACAAAGAAAGGGAGAAAGAAAGAAAAAGAAAGAAAGAAAGAAAGAAAGAAAGAAAGAAAGAAGGATTGTACTGGTTATGTTAAAAGTCTAGGTGTAGAGCCCTGTGCATCCCCAGTCCCATCACTCTGTCATAGTCAAAGATGGCTACCAACAGCTCCCCTGGTGAGATGGTCTCCCAAACCACTGAGCCAAACTCTGGGCTCTGGGCCAGCAGGACCAGCCCTGAACCAATTCCTGTGGCCAGAGGAATGTCCCATGCTGATCAGCGTGGGGCTCAGAAACCAGCCCAATCACTGTGATCCAGGGAACAACATTAAGCTGATTGGCTTGGAACACACAGGTGCCATCCTGGAGCAAAGGTGGACCTACCCAAACTTCAAATTGGATGAGATGGAAAGGTTAGAGAGAGTGCTACGATGTCAGCCACCTGCAGAGGGCGCTGTGCCCCTCCTCCTTGACTCCTGTGAGTTTAAAGTGTGTGGCAGCATCTTTTGATGGTCTTTGAAATGAAGATGGCATGGGCTGTCGTGGCGTAATGAATAGCTGGCATTGGGCCAGAGGACCAAAGACAATAGAAAACGTACCTCTAATCACCCCTCCCTTGTGTCCCTAAGGAGGATATGTGTACAGATGATGTGAACGAGGACAGTTACACTTGCTCCTCAGTCCTTGGGAGTTTGGTCCATGCCAGTGGGACTGGCTGTGACCTCAGAAACCTGCTCTACCTGGGTGTGAAGGCCCAGACCGCTCAGCACCAAAGCCAGCCCAACACCCTGCACACTTCCCCGAGCCCGAACCTGGACGCTGGAGCTTCCCATCTCCCTTCCTTGCAGGCAGGGAAAGGACAGCCATTCCAGAAGGAGGAATAAGAGCCAGCAGAAAGCCTTTGTCCCAGGCTGCCCCACACCTTCTCAGGCAAAGTAGAAGCCCCCAAATGGCTCAGACCCCTGGGAGAAAAGAGCATTTGCAGAGAAATCGCTAATCTGCTGGAAAAAACACGCAAGAGGTCACACTTGTCCTTGGTAGTCCTCAGCAAAGTGTGGTAGGCATTTTAAACTCCATGGGAGTGTCCCTTCTTAGAGCAGGTGACACAAGCAAAATGTCAGCACTCTGTGGAGAGGAAGGGGCAGCTGTTGGGGGCAGAATTGACCGGTGGAGAGGTAAGGAATGCCTTGCTAGGGACTTGCCTGTGAATGTGCACTAACGGGAGTGTGGCAGATCTTGGGCACCCCCTAGAGGCCTCTGTGTGTTCATTCAGCAAGCTCTGCACCCCTGTTCCACATGGGCGCTGTGCTATGTGCTATATGCACAATGCTGAGTAAAGCAGATGAGGCTTCTACCTCATGAGTGGGAGTGTCTCACTAGCAAGTGAAAATGGGAAACACGTTTAGACTCAGACCAAAGGCAGTTCTGGGGTGTGGTGTAGACTCAGTTTTCTGAATTTCTGAGCTCCCTGCTGCTACTTTTAAAATAGGAGACTGGAAAGGGCCAGCTGCCAGCCCAAGTTCATGAAGTCAAAATACGAAATTACAGAAAAAGCCAGGTATGGCACTTCATACCAGTAGTCCCAGCACTCTGGGAGGCTAGGAGGCTAAGCCAGAAGGATTGCAAGTTCAAGCCCAGCCTAGGCAATTTAGTGGCTTAGCAAGTCCCTCTGAAAATAAAAAATAAAGGAGGGGGAGTTCCTGGAGATGTAGCTCAGTGTAAAGACGCTGAGTTTAATCCCCAGTGCCCCCCAACAAACAAAGCTAAGTTATAGAAGAGACCCTGTAGATCCCTAAATTCCACCTGCTCATTCATAAAGAACCAGAAGCCCAGAAAGAAGAAAAAGTGCCATGCACATGTAACTGGCATTTTTGGACTATCTCTGTTTTTGATGCTGTAGCCACTTCTCACCTGGAAGGGGCCCCTAACCCCTACCACCCCCAGGGTACCTGGGTCTCCCAGGACTAGGAGCAGCCCTCCTGCAGCCCAACTCTTCCCACACTCTCACCCAAAAAGGCCTTGACACTTACACCCTTCGTATGGGCCTGAAGTCTTAAAACTTGGATGGCATAGAGCTGGGGTTACAGCTCAACAGTGGAGCATGGGCTGAGCTGAAGGCCCTGGGCCCATTCCCAGCACCAAAAAAGAGAAAGAAAAAAAAGAAAGAAAGAAAGACCGACCGACCTGGAGCACACTGTGACAGCTTTGAGACAAACAGCCCTGCAGAAGGCACAGTGATTGCTGGAGGGATCGGCATGGCCTGGCACATGAAGTCTATTTTCCACGTGTCTGGAATCAGACCGACGCTTCCTAGGGTAATTTTAACCAGTATCCACTCCAGAACAATACCAAAAAAGGTAAGCTAGTTACCATGCCAGACAGGCACATACCTAACCATTGGTTTTCATGAATTAGAGCCTTAAAACATCCAGTGCTTAAAGCTGCTTTAAGTACCGAAGCTGGAGCTGTCGGGCCTTTCATTGAGGTTAACTCCACCATGCTAGCTATTCTTACTCCCAGAAACAGCCCGAGGCCCTCAGCTGTCCTGAGGAGGAAGGGTATTTTTAGGCCCCAGTACAGCTGACTGGGGATTTGCTGCCGGGGTTAGAGGGCCCAGGAGGAGGATTGAATAGCAGGGGGTTAAGAGGGGAAGCGAGGGGCTAGTATCAAGGAGCAACAGCCAGATGGGCTTTAGCACAGGTCAGTCACGCTGCCTTTTTGGATCAGGAGTTTCTTGACAGAAGCCTACAGTTCCCAAACTGTAGCATCACCCAATGAAAAGAAGCCACTGCATAAAAATAAAAAATAGTCCCCAGCTAAATCAGAAGCTCTAGGGCTGGGGCCCAGCAGTTTGTTTTCACAAGCTCTCCAAGCAGTTCTGATGCTAGTTTGAGAGTCCCTGACACCAGCAAAGCCGCTAACCAGATGCCCTTGGGGACAGGGCTGGAGGAAAGAATGATCTACACTGTTGCCTCTCAAGCCTCGATTGTTCAAAGCCAGGGATCCTCAATCCAAAAAAAAGAAGCTTATATTCGGGGCTGTATGACCCAGGTTGGAAACGCCTGCTCTTGGGCAACCTGGAGGCCCTTCTTTGGGCTGAAGTCGGCTCTGCAGAGACTCTCCCAGCGGAAAGAGACCTTGAGTCATCTCATGCGACAGAGCAAGGCTCAGCTCCACACGTCCTGCAGCAGCCCAGTTCTGGCTTCGGAGGTGCTTATTTCCCAGGATCCCTGAGCTCATCACCTAGAGTTAGCTCTCATCAACCCTCATGCTGGCTTACAACGATGGAGCTTCAGTGTGCTGAAATACAGGTTTACGGAACCAAATTAAAGGAAGTGTGCCAGTATCCTAAAGGGTAGAAACAAATGCATTATTTTAATGGCCTGTCTCCATGTTGGAGAACTCAGAATGATGGAAAATCCTCTTTATATTGATCTGATATGTGACTCCCCAGGATCTCCAAGCCCCACCCCTATTTTCGCTTTCCAGCCACTAAAAGCAAAGCCGAACACAAAGCCTTGCTTTACAAAGGACGGCGTTCGCTCCTCATCAGCCTGGTGGCTCCGTGCAGGAGGCCGGGGGGCGCGCTAGAAGATGCAGGTGCAGCCCACGGCGATGGTCTCCATGACGGCGCGCTGGCGGCAGGGCCCGGGGCGCGGCGGCGGCGGGCAGAGGCGGCGGCGCACGGGCACCTGGCTGAAAACTGGCACGCTCACCATGCTGCGGTCCTCCTGCATGGTGAAGGGGTTCACACAGCCCAGACACAGGCACCTCGCCTCGGGCAGGTCCGCGGGGATGCGGCTGGGATCGTGGTTGATGCTGCGGGGAGCGAGCGGGAGAGGGCGCGAGGTGAAGGTGGGCGGAAACGAGCAAGGGCGCCCTCTTGGCCCGTGCCTTGCCCATCCACTCCGGGGTTCCCACAGCAAGACTGGAAAAGACCACCTTAGGCAAGTCCTGTGCCCCCGGGACTCAAGGTCACCAGCCAGTGCCAGCTTTCTTCTTGCACCTAGCAAGATCCCCATCCCAGTATTAGTGCTATGGGCACCACAGAGAGGCCTAAAGCCTCCCTCCGCTCCCTGGTTCTATTTTTATATTTGGGAGAACTTAATCTACAGGAATAAAATGCAAGCACATTGACACCTGCTGTCCACTGCAAGAGGAGCTGGGGACCTGGGTTCAATTATGACTTGGTCTGCAGTCTGAGCTCGCTTGCCAAGTGCGTTTACATGCCATGTGGGCACGCCTGCCCTAGACTTTAATTGTTCGTTGCAGACAAACAGATGCGCTCTTCCTGGTGCTGTGGTGGGATGAGCCTGCAGGAACTTTGTCGGTGATCTTACTCCTCTGCGCTCTGATGGGGCAGTGGGGGGGCGGTGATCCAGACCTAGGAGTCTGCCACATCAGCACCCTTGTGGCGCCTGGGAGCTTGTTAGAGATGTGGAACCTCCCGAATGACCGCAGGCATTTTTACAATCCCAGCCATTCATGCACACAGGAGTGTGAGAAGCTGGACACTGGAGGATCCTTACGATGCTCCCAACTGTCCAATTCCAGGCCTGCCAGATGCAATACAGCAGCCACTGGCCCCATGAGCCAATTTAAGTTAATCAAAAGTAGTTCTCCGGTCTCAGTGGACGCATTTCAATTGCACAGTAGCCACCTGAGGCTGGGAGACTTAACATCATCGCGGAACATTCTAGTCAACAGTGCTACTCTAGGGTGGCCAGCTGGATATCTTTGGCCCGGGTCTGTGGGTGAGCCCGTTTCAACACCTATTCATACGCTCTGTTCTTTCTGTGTCCCAAGCCCCGAGCTAGGAAGTGGAGCTGGAACCAAGGTAAGATACTGCTTCTGCCACCCAGGGCAGTAGGACTCATTCCCCCGTCAAAACTGACTGTGCGTCTGAATCACGTGCAGATCACACAGTTCTGGGTCTCGCCCCGGAGGACTGACTGGGTGAAACGTGGGAACTCGGGTGATTTTGATGTAGCTATTAGGATGGTCTCTGTCTTGGCATGAGAGAGACAAGAATGTGTCCAGCAATGTCTCATGAAGGGCTGTGACAGAGAAGTATGCACAAGGCACCACATTGCTGGACAGGGTGACATTTGGGGGATGGCCATGCAGGCACTTCAGCTGGGACTTCTGGAACAATTGGGAATGCTCTGCACGGAGATGCTTTTATAACAACCCTCTGAGACAGGTATCATTATCACTTCCATTTACACTTGGGGAAACTGGGGCTCAGAAAGGCTAATCAACTAGTCCAAAGCCTCACAGCCAGTAAGAGACAGAGGCAGGATTCGAACCCAGTTACTGAGACTTGGAAATCCAGGGTCTTGCCCATCTGGAAGATGGGCACACGGGAAGGCCCCAGCCTACCTGTAGCCCCAGGGGGACAGGCTCCTCTTGTTGGACAGCCACAGCTGTAGGTTAACCTCACACTTCCTTGGGGCTGGCTCAGAGCTGTTTCTCAGCTGGGCCACCATCTCACCCAGGTTCCTCTCGTACTCCTCCATCCGGGCGTAGGGCTTCACTCGAGACACTAGGTCCAGGGGCAGCTGGTGAGGCCCAGAGGCCAGGGTCCCAGGCCTCCCTTGCCCCTTCCTCTTGCCTTTGGGGCTCCTGGGCTGGCCCAGCCCCAGGAAGATGGAAATGGCAAGAAGGAGCAGCTGGGGAGAAAAGATCGCTGGTCAAAGGCGGGAGAGCCAAGTCTCTCTGCCAAGGTCTGGGGAGGAGAAAGAGGAGGGGAGGCCCCTGCAGGGCCACCCTCCCCTGCCATGGCCTGGCCTGGCCCGGTCTGTACACTTGCTGTGCACCCACTCTGTGATGGGCAGCAGTGACAGCTCCCGCTTCTTCCCCTTGAAGTCCTAAAAGCAGGGCATCTCCTAAAACTCTCCCCACCCATCCACTCATTCCCTCTGCAGCACCTCGCCACCTTTTCTGACAGCCAACAGATCTGCAGCCCTTCTGGCCTCTCTTCCCAAACTCCCTCTGCCTCTGCCACTCAGGGCTCCACACCTAGGCCAGGAACAACTGTTTGAAAGGCAAATGCAGCTGTGTCACCTTTGTTTAACACCTTTCACATTGCCTTCAAGGCTGTCCCGGCCCCTCCTTTCTTCCTCACACTCAGGCCCCGGCCTCTGGTCTTCTCTCAGTCCCTTGCTCTCTTGCCCTGGGGGCTCGGCACAGGCCTCTGCCTCTTCCCTTCACACCTCTACATGTGGCTCTAGTGTCACCGCCTCAGGGATGCCTCTGGACTTTCCCGGATTCTCCTAACCCCCACACCCTGCGGGACTGGCATATGACATTTGTACCTGTGATTCTTCTGTGTGTCTGTCCCCTACCCAAGCGTAGATTCTCAAGGGCATCGATCGCCTCAGTTTTCACTGCTGTCATACCCCACCCCTGCAGCCTGCTGTGATGCCGGGCACCTGGGTATTCAGGGAACATGCAGGAGTGAAGGATGACCACCACCAGCCCAGCCCTGTGTAGCTGACAGCCTGGCAGAGGAAAAGGCTCTAGGGAGAAGTGCAGGGCTGGGCCTATGCAGGGGTGGCTGGAGAAGAGCCAGGCTCCTGCTTAGCCTGTGCCGGGGCAGCGGTTCAGCCACGCTTTTCTGGGAAGGAGACATGACAGGTGAAGCTTGGAGGATAAGAGGGAGGCAGAAGTGGGCATGGGGCATATACATGGGGAAAGAGGGGAGAGGAGGTCTGAGTCAGTCATAAACTTTGGTGAAAGGAAAGAGTGAGGCTGAAGGAGGGGTGGGGGTGGGAGGAAGGGAGCATGAGATGAACAGGGTGAGCAGGTGCCCAGGTGAGGACTCCCATGGGGCTCTGTCTCTGATGCCCCTGCACTGCCCCCTTCCGTCCCACCAGTGGCCACCCTAACCCACTGCTGGTCACCTCCCTGTCTAGGCACAGCACGCCAGGAAAGTCTGTGGCTCTTGTGGAAAGACAGACTGTGCAGGAGGCTGAGCACCGGAGCCACCAGAACCTGGGCGGGGGCAGAACGGGCCAGACGGAGTGACTTCCAGGTGAGTCTTACCTCCTAGCCAGGCCCACACCTTCCCGGCATCCCTCACCCCACAGCCCCCGGGGCCTGACTGATCCAGGCTCCCCAGCAAGCCTGGACCCTAGGGAACAAGCTCCAGCATAGCCCTTCTTGGCAGAGCCATTTCCTGGCACAAATCTGTAAGAGTCAAGTTGCTAAATTTGCCCTTTTTGGTCCTAGATTCTGGTGCAAAAAATCTGCCTAACAATGGGCTCTCTCAGGTCACTCTTTTTTTAAATTTTTTTTCTTTTTTGAGATAGGGTCTCGCTGTGTCATTCAGGTTGACCTTGAACGCTCCACGTAGCCCAGGCAGAGTGCTGGGATTACAGCCGTGCCCAGCTTCACTTGCTGCTCTTAAACTAGCTCTCCACTCAGAAACCCAGAGGAGACTGAGAGCCCCCTCCCTCGCTTACCAGAAGGGAAACAGAAGCAGAAGGACTTGCCCAAGGTCACACAGCCTGCCCAGGCCCAGCAGGCAGGCCCGGAAAAACCCCGGCCTCTGAGCTTGCCAGGATCTCCCCAGATGCCTCTCCCTGAAAGAGCTCCAGTGTGGACAGCTGAGCCCCAGTCCAGCGCCTGCGCTGCCAGCCATGGCTGCAGGCTGTGAGACCCGTCTGTTTCCTTCTAGTCCTAAAGGAGAAGACAGAGGGGGAACACTCTGCAAACTCCAAGCCAAACAGAGGCAGCCATTAATCAATAGGACAGAAATGCTACAGCATTCAGGCTCTAAAAAGAGTGGGGGCGGGGACGCGCCACGTACCAGGTTGTGCGGCCAGTCCATCCCGCCAAGCCGGCGGTCGACCTGCAGCTGCCGCCGCCTGGAACCCCAGATGCCGCTGTGGAGAGAATGGCAGCAACAGGATGGAGTGAAGCAATTATAGCTGCCAGGGGGCTGCCGGGGGAGTGGGTGGGTGGGCTCGTCATCAGCCGGCAGCCTTGGGCCCCAGCTGGCTGGGCCTAGCACAGAGGCAGGCGGTGAAGGGTGTGGGGGCCGGCCAGGAGCTGGGCCGAGGTGCCCAAGGGCTGTTGACCAAGGGACAATGCCCTGTGTGTCTGGCGGGGCTCTGGCTGGTGGCACCTCCGCCTGTGGCCTGTGGCCGGCTGGCTGGCCAGCACCCACAGGACCAGCTAAGACAATCAGCTTCGTTTGCTTTAGGGATGGCCGGGGTGAGGGTGGAGGAGGGCTGGGCTGTTGGCTGGTTGGGAGAGGGTATGGGCCGACGCCAGGACACAGGCCCTATCTCACAGGGAAACTACCTCGGGCACTTCCACCTCTGCCAGCCTCGGGTGAGCTGCAAGCCCACCCCTCTACTTCACAGATGGGAAACTGAGGCTGGAGCACGAGGGGTCTGCTCAGATGACAGAGCTAGAGTTGGCGCCTGGTGCCAGAACTCCATTTGCCACCTCCTGCTGTTTGTCTTGGGACATTTCCTGCACAAAGCCGGCCTGCTGTGAAGCTGTGAGTGTCCCAGGAGCCAACCAGCAGATCCATGAGGACATCATGGCCAGCAGCTCTGGCCTTCCTGGAACAGCATATTGCCCTGTGTATACAAGTTGTCCCCTCCCTGGGCCTGCCCCTAGGTGGCTGCTCATGACCTTTCTTCACTCTCAGCCTCAGTTTCCCTCTCTGTAAATTGGAAGATATGCCCATGAATAGACCATTGCCCAGCCCATTGCTGCTGAAGTCTTTCTGAGCCTCAGGTCATACATCTCTAGAAGGGGAATAATCATTCCATCTGCCTCTCGAGACTGCTAGAAGGAATAAAGGAAATAACCCATGTTAAATAGCTGCCATAGTGCCTGGCACATAATAAGTGCTCAATAAATTCATTGCTATTTATTATAAACACTACAATAAAATTATTTTATACCTATGTTTACAGACATTGCTGTTCTGATTTGCACTGATGCTAGCACGGCTTTCATCGCTCAGCCAACTGCCCTCTCCACCCATCACGCCCACCCTCCTGGCAGAGAGTTCCAGTCTTTCCAGACTCAAGCCATGACTTCATGAGCTCAGGTGACCCCGGGGTCCACAGGGCTGGGCTCACATGCTGGCCGAGGTCTCTCACCTCAAGTGAGCAGCCGAACACGAGCGGGCGCAAGTCCACCCAGGGAGGCAGGAGTGGGGGAGTGTGAGGAGGATGGGAGGCCACTGTGAACAGTCAGTGCTGCCCTGTCCCACTGAGGGCCAGTCCTGGCCATTTACAGGAACTGACGAGAGGAAGGAGGCAGGGCGAGAGGCGCTCCTGAGTGTCACAAGATTAATCTGCCCAGGGCAGGTCTCCACAGCATAGCTGAGAAGCTGGCTGGGGCCCGAGCTTGTCGAGAGATACCACCATATTTGGTCAAATACGAGACAGGACTCTGTTCTGTCGCTGGAAACTCCAGAGGGAGGGGGATTCTGAAAATACCTCCTTGGGCAGCAAGGGTCCCCGCCCGCAGCTCCGCCATGCAAGCCCCTCCATCACTTTCCTCTGAGCCAATGAAAAGGGCCAGTCTGAGGGGCCAGCGGGGGCGGCTTGGTGTGCCTTGCTACGGCTGCAGCTGGTGACCTCTCCCCATATCCGGTGCAGGGGCTCCTGACCTGCGGGCACACACACCCCTGGCTTCTGCCTCCCAAAGCCAGAACTCGGTGGCCTCCCCAACTCCTGATAGCAATTCCAGGGTCTCAGCCCCAGAGATCCTGATATAAGAGACCCAGGAACCTGCATTTCACCCTGACCTCAGTCTGGCAGCTGCAAGGGTCCTCACTCATCGTCTAGCCCACTCCTTCTACCCATTTTACTAAAGGAGGCTAAAGCCCACAGAGGGAAGGACTCTACCCAAGCTGGCGTAACACGTTTGTGCCAGAGCTGGGAGCAGAACTAGTCTCCCGGTTCGTTTCATTGCACCTCCCTCAAGTGTGTACCAACAGCCCTGGCCAGGCTACGCTTCCCAGCTGGTCCGAGAGAGCTAGACCTCTCACAGTACGGGAACACAGGGGCGCCCAAGGCAGGTCCCCAGGGACTATCCTTGGACTTCTCATGTCCGCGCCACCTCAGGCCAGGAAGGAGCCCATTCCTCCAGCTTCCGCTTCCGAAACCGCCCAAGGGTTGTCTTCCCTCAGGGACCTCCTGAGTATAAACCAAGCAGCATGGATCCACCGAGGTCAGTGCCAGGCCCAAGAGGGAGGCCCAGAAAGGAGGGATTCAGGGAGTTGCCCACACTTGAGGCTGGTACACAAGGGGTGGTAGGCCCGCGTGGAGGAAGAGGGGCGAGTGGGTGCACGCTGAATAGCGACAGAGGCCGCCGCTGAGGCCCAGGGGAAGCAGTGCCACTTTCGCCACCAGGTGGCGCCCGCAGGAAGCCAGACGGCGGCGAGGAGCGCGGCAAACCCTGCGGGAATGAGGTCGGGCCTGCGCTACCGGTGGCTTGCCGAGCGATCCTGCGATGGGCGCAGACCGGGACCCAGGGCACCGTCCGCCGGCAGTGCAGGAATACACAGTCTGCCTGTGTGGACTGAGGGCTTGGTCCGCCTGCTGTGCAGGCGGCCCTAGGTATGTGGCACCCGGACACCTTGATTCCCCCAAAAGGATGATCAATGATGATAAAGCTGCTGCCTACCGCACGCCTACTAACTCCAGGCCCAGTGGTCTCCTTCACCTGTGCTGTTCAAGAAGCCCTCCCTTCAAGGCCCACCCCACCGCCATGTGGCAGGGCCTAGTTTTATCCTAGATTCCAGTTGGGGAAATTGAGGTGCAGAGAGCTTAATCATTTGCCCAAGGTCACAGAAGACCCAAAGCAAGTTTGTTGGACGTTTGCCCATGCTGTTCCCTGCAGTGGGGGTAAGGAAAAGAGGTGCCACAGCCTCCCCCAACATCCTCAAACAACCAGCACTCTGCCAGGCCAAACTAGAGCGTAGGGGAATCTGAGGGCCCCCAGGCTGTGGGCATGGCAACCCCAGCATCTCTGACCCGTGGAAGGTGCTCACTGAATATTCGATGCATTGGATGAAAGCGACTGCCATGAGGCCGGGGTGGAGGGTGGGTGGCCGAGCAGGGGGCTGACGGGAGGAGCTGCAGACCCCCGGGATATACTTGGGCTGGCGGGTTCCCAGCCCTGAGTCTTGGTCCTGTCCCTGCTCCTTCACAGCTGTGTGGGCTTGGGAAAGGTACTTGGCTTTTCTGAGTCTTCAGCGCCTTCTGCACAGTGGGCCTGGCTAAAGTGAGAGCCGGGGGGATGCTGCTGCAACTGGTGAAAGAGGTTTTGAGCTGGGCTGTAGGGGATGCTTGTGGTGTTCCTCAGTGGGAAAGGCCTTATGAGGTCGGGAGGAGGCTAGAACTACTGACAGAATGCAGAGGCCTCTATTCAGCGGGCCCACCTGGGAGCCCCAGCTGTGCCAGGACACAAGGGTCTTGGTCTAAATCCTTGCCCAAGTGGACCGGGAAAGGTGGAGAGAAGCAAGAGGAGGCTGGCGGGTGCCTTTGCTGGATGCATCGCCCGGAGATCCTGGCTCCTCTGCCATGCCCCCCCGCCCCGGGCAGGAATCCTTCTCCCAGGCCCATATTTGCACAAATGCCTGCCTCACTGCTCACTCCAGAGGCCCAGCCAAGAGGGGCTATTTTAAGCTCCCTGGATGGGAACACTTTTGGTGGGAACAGCCCCAGCCAGCGAGCTCCCGGTTCTCAAAAAAGGGAAAGGCCCGGGTGAATGGGCGGCCCCAGGGACACGCAGAGGGGCTGTCATACCATCACGACCCCCTGCCCAGGCCGGGCGCCAGCGCCTGCACCCCTGAAAGTTGGGGAAGGAGGAGTTAGGGTGGGGCTGTCCGACGGGGCGCTGGGATCGTCCTTCTGCCAGTATCCGGTTTGAAGACACCAGGTTTGTCCTGCTGGGGCGCAGAGTGATTCCACACGAAACCTAGTGTCTTGTGGTGATGAGACTGTGAGAGGCGGAGACCCCTCTGAGGGACTGTGCTGATGACCTCCCTCCAGCACTGCTTCCTATTTAGCCAGTTAGGGCTGTTTTCATTGTAACTTGGTTTGGTTTGGTGTGTGTCTGTTTGTCGTGTGGTGTTTTTGTGGGTGTGTGTGCTATTTTTGCTTTTTGATTCTTGTGAGGAGCCAGTTTAGACTAATATTTAAAGTGCAGACTTTGAACCAGAGTGACCTGCACCCCAGCCCACTCTGCCTCCCGTGCAGGAACTGGGTCACCTTGGGCAAGTGACCTAACCTCCCTGAGCCCGGGCCTCGAGGTGGACAGGCTGGCAAGACCACACTCCCAGAGTGCCCGCTCGAGCTGGGTGCTCAGGGGATGGCCCTGCTATTATTTTATTGTACACAGTGTTCTTAGCTCTGCGCAGTCAAGTGGCGCAGAACAATTCTAGTCAGTTCTAGAACTTTCTGGCTGCCAGGAATAGAATGGACTGCCCCATAAAAGAGTGAGCTCCCAATGGCCCAGGCATCTTGGCAGAGCCTGGAAGACCGGTTGGGATCACCGTGAAGGGTGTGTAAATGGGGAAGAAAGTGGTCTTCTTGAGTTTTAAAAGTTTCCTTCCAAGATGAGTGTGGTGATGCACAGCTGTAATCCCAGCACTCTATCTAAAGTTCAAACCCAGCCCAAGCAATTTATCGAGACCCTGTTTCAAAAAAAGTGATGGAGAACAGGGTGTGGTGATGCTTGCCTGTGATCCCAGGGCTTGGGAGGCTGAGGCAGGAAGATCACTTCAAATTCAAGGCCAGCCTAAACTACATAGTGAGACCCTGCCTCAAAAAAACAATTAAAACAAAAAACAAGAAAACAAGGAGGAGTGGAGCTGAGTCTGTAGCTCAGTGTGGAGGTTCTGGATTCAATCCGCAGCACCTCAAAAAAAAAAAATGTGTTGGGAGATCTGGACCTTCTACCCAGGGCCTTGGGACCTCCATGGGGATGCCTGCCTTCACATGGCCAGACCTGGGCCAGGAAGAAGTCCAAGAAAGCTGGTGGGGTACGTGGAATAAACAGCTGTGCCTGGGGCAGCTGAGGTAGGTGTTGGGCCCCCTGCCCACCCGCACAGCATCCCCCAGCCCTAAGGGATGTTTATGCTGTGCTCAGAGTTTACAGGATATCTGGATTTACAAGATCCAGAATTCTGACTTTTCCCCCAAAGCTGTCAGCCCCTCCTCTTTCTGGGTGGCTGTGTGTCAGTGTGGGGTGGGAGGCCCCGCCCTCCAGCAGAAGGAAGGAAAGGGGTGGACAGCCTGAGAAACATCTCCTTCAGACCCCAAAGCGGGGACCAGGCCTCAGGGTGTGAGAAGGAGAGGACTGGGGGACCCCGGATGCTGACAGGAGTCGCAGAGTTGTCCAGAGCCCAACTCTGGTGCAGAGACCAGCTCCTCAGGGGCTGCTCTCCATTGTCTGCTGCCTGAGCATCAGGCCGGACCTGCGGAACTTGTCAGAGTTGGTCTTGGGCACAGGCTGCAGTTACAGGCTCAGACAGCGCTTGTTTGGGGGTATGTCTGTGTGTGTTGTGGATGGTGTCTTGGATATGTGCTCTGTTGGGATGTTGTTTTGAGGAGCCATCTAGGCTGTGAGCCTGTCATGTGCACAGACAGGAAGCCTGAGCCAGTATGAGCGGCGCCATCCTCCCGACCCCATAAAACACATAGACTCTTAGAGCCACAGTGAATCCCAGTGTGGCTGCCCTGCAGGGCTTGTTGCTGTGATCTGGACCTGTGGGAGACAGGCTTGGGTGGCTGCCCCTGGAAGTGTTCTAAATAGTTTACCTGGTGGGCTCTTTGCCACTGAGGAACCTTGAGAGTTCTCAAGGGCCCGTTTGTGTCCCTTAACAAGTCTGTGTTGCACACCCACTTGTGCCCATACTGTTCCAGGCCTGGCATACAGCAGGGGACAGCTGAGACACTGAGCTTATGTTCTAGTGGAGGGTGGCGGATATGAAGATGCCAGTACTTCAAGACCAGCCTGTGGCTCAGGGACTCTGCCGGGCCCTGTCCTCCTCTGTCTCCCGCACCTCCTGCATCCGTGGGAACCGTTGGATCCTCTGGGAAGCCTGTGACCTCGGCCCTCAGGGCATATGGAGGAAGGTACAAAGTCTCCAGAATGTGAAATCTTGCCAAATTTCCACTGGAAGGTCAGTTCTCATAAATACAGTGAGGAAAGAGGAAGAAGTGGCTAGTGTGGAATCTAACCATTTCCAAAGTCCGGTTCCCAAGAAGGAAGCCTCACTAATCACTGCAGTGTCAGAAGGCAGCTTCATGGCTCGGGGAGGCGAAAGAGCACTGTGGGCCCTGGCAGAGGCTGACGACAGTGGCCTGATGACAAGGGGAATACGCCTCACCTGTTTTGAGCGCTCTGCTGTTTGAAAACCGCTTTCACGTCCATGACTCTGTTCACTCCCTGGATCAAGCCATGTGACACAAAGATTTTCCAGAAGAGGAAAGAGGCCCAGGGGAGGGAAGTGACCTGCCTGAGGGCACCACAGTGAGAAACAAAAGTGACAGAGCTTGGAATGAAAGTCTGGTGCCCAGAGCCACTTTGGCCACCAGCTAACCCAACCTTTTCCCCAGTTCGGGTAAACTAATGAGCATTGGAACCGGTGGCAGTGGGAGGCCAGTGTCCCATCGTTAGGCAGCATCTGCAGAGGGCCAGAGGCCAGGCAGGAACTTCCAACCATGGCCACTGCGCTCTGTGCACACATCCACGTAGAGGGAAATGCATCTGGCGAGAGGGCTTCGTGCCAGAGGGACACGCTTTCTGAGTCAGCTCTGAAGAGAATGCAGGGGTCAGGCTGACCCCGGTCTCCCTCTCCCCAGTTCTGTGCTCTTGGGGAGAAAAACAGGAATTGTTTGGCCCTCAGTCTGTCTATCACACTGCTATGTTTTAAAACTTCTGTCTTCCATAGGCGATTCCTTTGTATCCTATTTCATTTTCTCAACTCCAACCCAGAGTCGGCTCTGACCCTGGCACTCCAGAATTACTTCCCAGGACTATCAGGGGCATTTTGTTGGCGTCTCAGTAACACTTCTATTAAGTGCTCCTTGATCTCGTATTCATTGTTTTAAATATCCCTGCTCCTTCATTCTGCTCTTTGCAAATTTCCTCTCTAAGAATATCCAGAGCAAAGCTGCTTCCCTGGCCCATGGCGAATAGTATCAGTCAAGATGGGTAGAGTTGTGCTGCAGCAATGAGCAGCCCCCAAATATAGGAGGCTTAGCCCTGAGAGGTGTCCCTGTCACCGATGCTACATGTCCTGTACAGACTGGCAGGGTACACTCTGCTACCCAGAATTCAGGGACACAGTGGAGAAAGCTTCATCATGACACTAGCTGCCACAAGCACACACAAGGTCAGAGGTTTGTAGACAGCAGAGTTACAGAGATCAAGAACAGGTCCTGGAATCTCTGCTCCAAGCTACATGCTTCCTTTGAGCAAATTCTTTCCTCCTGAAGACTTTGCAGCATTAGCAGAGTTGTGGTTACTTGGCATTGCTCAGACTCCCAAATGCCCACAGACTTGTCACTTCACCATCAAGATCCAGCTCATAAATGGGAAAGGGGACCATGACCATGAGATGACTGGGGTTACTGTCCCACCTCCAAATCTCAGAGCCCTGAGATGGTATTAGGGTCGCCCACTCGCTGACACACAGAAGGTCTGGTCCCGCGCTGGTAGTAGTTCTATCACTCAGGGTAGGGGCCTCTGCACCGGCTCTGGGACCCTTCCCTGTCTGCTAGCAGTAGGTGGAGTGTCCTCATGGTCATTGGACTTCCTAGGGAAGTTAGGCCCCAGGTCACTTCCTTTCCAAAATTCTCCCCAGAAACTGCCCTTTCCATGTGAGAGCTTGGCTTCCCAGCCTTCTCCTCCCCAGTAAATATTGCATAGTTGCAGTCGACAGGCGCTGCGATTCAAAGTGAAGGAGCTGGTAATCTAGCCCTCTGTTTTGGATACGTAGCTAGTACAGCTGCGGCAGGTGTAATTCCAGGGCATTAGGAAGATGGCTAGGCGCGACCCCCAGAGGTGTCTTAGGTCAGCCCGCGAGGTCCAAGTCTTCAGTGCTGAGCTTAGGAACAGCCCACCTAAGCATACAGGGACTCCCTCTCAGACACACCTGCACCCCACGGCAGGCCCACTGTGAGCAGGGTGAATCCTCCCATGCAGCTGGGCTTTAAGACTCTTCACCCCTTTTCACTGTGAAGTGTTCTTTTCTTTCTGTTTTGGTTTGTTTCTTTTTCGAGCTCCCAGAAAGATCTCTGCAATGTCGGAGCATAGGACGTCAGTCAGTGCACACACCGTCAGTATGCAGGACGTCAGCATGGCGGTATGCTGGCCGTTGGTGCTGACATATGCAGACATCACAACCCGGGCTCTTGCCATTTCCACTCGTGCCCACCAGTTTTATCCATTGGAATCATTAAGGAATTGTCCCTTTTTACTCCCTTAGTCATCTTCATATTATTTTTTATGCATTTATGTCATCAGAGATGGCTTAGGGGTTAAAACTTGAGGCAGAAAATGGCTTATCTACGTGTCTTTCTGACCCCAAACCGTATTTATGCAGTTTCATTTCCAAGTTCTTTTGAGGAGTCCAAAGAAGAAAAATGGAATTTGAAAAATAACCCCTTCTTGAGATATTCTTGTTTTTTTGTTTTGTTTTGTTTTGTTGGTACCAGGGATCGAACTCAGGGCCTTACGCTTGCTAGGCAAGCACTTTAAGCACTGAGCTAAATCCCCAGCCCTCCTTCTTGAGATAAAACTCAATGGTAGGGGCTGGAGATTTAGCTCAGTAATTAGAGTGCTTGCCTTGCAAGCACAAGGGCCTGAGTTCGATCCCCGGCACCACAAAAAAAAAAAAACAAACCTCAATGATAGATACCGAAATCAACTATAGAAAGAATGTCAGAGTTGGAAGAGACTTTTAGAACAATGCCCATCTCCTCTCATAGAAGCCCAGAGACGTCAAGTAGAGATGCAACGTCATGCAGCCCTTCATTGTCAGAGATGGGACCAGAATGTACTTCCTTTACCCGCAGTCTTGGGGCTCCTCCGTGTCACTAAGGGGACACCATACTACTCCACCGAGACGCAGAGGAGGGGATCGCCTTGGAGTTGCGGCTTGTCCTCATTTCAGAACTGTACTCCAGCAGAGTTGTAAAGTCAAGAGCCTTGTAAACATTACCTTATTAAGGCTTCTTGGAGATCCAAGGTCATAGCTTCTCTGGGTCATGGGACATGAGTTGAGCATCCAGGGAACAAACAGAGGGTAACGTTACATTTTTCACTTCATTTAGGAGACCTGGCTTCTAATTATAGGATTTGTTTAATAGTCCTGGGTGGTTTAGAAAGGCTTGGAGTCAGCCAGCAGCCCTGAGGAGTGTCAGATGGAAGATGTGGGCAGGGGTGGGGGCCTTGAGGCAGGGAGGGCGCCTCTGCAGCACAGAGGAGAGATGGACAAGGAGAGTTGGCTGACGCCGAGGCCTCGAAGGACATATTAAAACGGTTTTCCCCAATCCCACTAACCAGGTTGCTTTTAGTTGGAAATCATCTGTACTAACTCCCCTCTGTTAGCATAACCCTCTCATATATGGGGCAAGAATGTGGATTTGTTCTACAGCAGGAGGTGAAATAATCATCCCATTACTCTTGTTACGCATGTCATGTTGAATCCCCTTACAATAGCAGTCATGATTAGTGACGCCCTTTCCCTGGGGTAAAATGGGTGAGGTCCTGGCTCCAGGTCCACGTCTGTCACTATAGTTATCCAAAGATGTCAGGGTTGGGGACCACGGGGTGGAGGGGTGGGGTCATCGTGAAGGTGAAGGGCCCCCAGCCTCCTGCAGCCAAGCTGGGGTGCAGAGATCTTGCTGAGCCTCCCCCATACCAAGATGATGAAGGACTAGCCCAGTTACTATACAGCCATGTATTCGGGGTGTTCAGACAAACTCAGCCTAGGCTCCTACCACTCAGGGAAACCCCCAAACCCTACCATGTTCCAAGTCTCCAAGCACAGCCATTCCTGAGTCAGCATGGATGTGTGTGTGTGTGTGTGTGTGTGTGTGTGTGTGTGTGAGAGAGAGAGAGAGAGAGAGAGAGAGAGAGAGAGATGGTTTTTCCCTTCCCTTCCTCACTAGCAGGTTATCCAACTCTTTTATTATACAGACGGGAAAGCTGAAGTCCATTTTGGGGAAATCGTGCCCAGACATTGTCACCAGGAAGTCAACCTCTGAATGGTTCTGAGTCCTGTCTCTGGGTTTCTGCTCATATCGTTTGCTTTGTTCTTGAATGTCCTTCCCTACCATTTTCACTGAGTCCCTGTGACCTGCTTCTAAGAAGCATCTGCAGTCTCCCAGTGGAAAATGAGTTCCTGGCATGCCCTGTACACCCCTGTGATGGCTGTCTTTCTCCGACAGCCAGAGGAGGTCCCTGAGAGCAGGGACTTAGCTGTCTTTATCCTTGGAGTGCCTGGCCTCAGTAAGTCAGAAACCTAGAATAGGACTTTAATGTTTAAGACCTGAATAAGTAAATGAACAAATGCATGAGTTCATTAATTCCTCCCTCTTCTGAAATCATCTGCACTTTACTGAGACCTCTCATATCACAGGACACTGGCTTTCTTATGGTATAATTATCACTAGGTATATCTGCAGAGGATATCTTTCTTCCTCCCTCTTTCCCCCTCTTCCTTCTTTTCCTCCTTTTGCTTTTAATTCTCAGAGAGATAGATTCCAGGAACACTGAGTCCCTGGATCCAGCCATAGATCCTAACACTCAAGCTACCATGCACTTTTTAGTCACATGGGTTAATGAATTCCTTTTTGTTTCAAATCCACAAAGACTTGAGTTTCTATTCTTCTCCAATAAGAGAGCAATGATGAATACAGTGTACTATATTCTTTCCCTTGATTGTATCAGAAGTGGCCTGGCCTCCCTTTACAGCCACCGTGGTACCAAGCACAACACTGTGTATACAGCAGAGACTCAGACATATTTGTTTAAAAGGGCAGTAGACAGCCTCAGCCCTTAACAAGTGAGCTAGCGATGTGGGAGAAAGGACTTCTGCAGTGTGAGTCCCCACCATGGTCCTCAGGGCCCCACCTAGGCTCTTCCAGGTGGACAGAGAGTGATGACCCTGTCGCAGGTGGGGTGTCAGGGGTCCCTGCCACATAGCGAGTTAGTAGCACAGCAGAGTGGAGAGCTTGGCCTCCTTCTTTAGTTCTTTCGAACCATTTGTCATGCAGCGTGGAAGTTCTTGAGTTTGCCTGCATGTACACATGACAGTCAAACAAGGAAAACAGAGGCAGCAGGAAACTGGTCTGAAGAGACTGATCATGATTGTTTCCAGGGATCCAGCCCCACCTCTTGGTTTCTGAAGACAGTGCTATTTGTAGTATCTTCGGCTCATGTGCTCAATGGTGTAAAATTTTGCTGCTGTAAAATGGCCAGAGTAGGGTGGCAGGTACAGGGTACCAGATTTAGGTTGGAGGTTTGTTTGGCATCCTTTCCAACCTGCTTCTAGAGTGCCAGAGTCTCATAAGCCAAAACTACATATCCCAGACTTCCCAAATCTCCGGAGGAAGGTTCTTTTCCTGCTTCTTTGTTGTATCTGCTGCAAGCACTGCCTCATGGGTTTCTGCATAGTGATGCTCCATCTCCACATTCAGGATTGAATTCTGTCCACCCCCGCAAATTCATGTGTTGAACTCCTAATCCCCAGCACCTCAAAATTTGGCCTTATTTGGAAATAGGCTTTGCAGATGTAATTAGTTAGGGTGAAGTCATACTAGAGTTAGAGTGGGTCCCTAATCCACTATGACTGTTGTCCTTAAAAAGGGGAAATTTGGAGACAGACACGCAGGGCGAAGACCACGTGAACATGAAACCAAAGATGGGAGTGATGCGTCTTAGGCAAAGGATGCCGGAGCTTGCCTGCAGACCCCTTAGAGGCCAGGAAAGAGAGAGAGCCCAGAGTCTTCCTTCATGGCTGTAGGAAGAACCACCTTAGCCACGCCTTGACCTTGGATATCTGGTCTCCAGAACCGTGTGACAGCACGTGCCTGGGGTGGAAGCCCCCCCGTCCATGGCACTCGTCACGGCGGCCCTAGCTGGCTAATAGGACCATTGCTGGCTCTGTGGGTATCAAGAGGCAGTTGCAGCAGAGGAGAGAGTGGTTGTGGCCCTGGTCTTACAGGAGACAGCTCAATGTGTTCCCTGAGCCCACTGTGAATTAGAGTCCTCCAGAGAAGCAGAACCAAGAGGATAAAGATAGATATAGAGGGGAGATGTGTCGTGGGAATTGGCTCATGCGGTTATGGAGGTCAGGAATTCCCGCCATCTGCCATCTGGAAGCTGGAGATCCAGGAAAGCTGCTAGCATGACTCAGTCATGCCCAAAGGTCCAAGAACCAGGGGAGCTGCTGATATAAGTCCTGGAGGCCAGAGTCAGAGGAATTGGGAGCTCTGACATCTGAGGGCATGAGGTGGATGTCCCAGCTCAAGAACAGAAAGGAGGCCAGAGTATGGTGGCACATGCCTGTATTTCTAGCTACTCAGGAGGCTGAGGCAAAAGGATCACAAGTCCAAGGCAAGGCTGGGCAAGTTAGCAAGACCTTGTCTCAAAACAAAAAATAAAAAGGGTCAGGGACGTAGCTGAGTGGTACAGCACCCCTGGGTTGGACCCCCAGAACTGTAAATAAATAGAGAAGGGCTTTGTCAGTCCTTCGCCTTCTTGCTTCATTCAAGCCCTCCATGGATCAGCTGGTGTCCACCCACACTGCTGAGGGAGGATCTTCTTTGCTCGGTTTCCTGAGTGACACACCACTCACTTCCAGCCACTCGCAGACACCCCAGAAACAGTGTTTATCTGGGCATCCCTTGGCCTACTCAAGTTGACCCATGAAACTAACATCACCCACTTCCTTCTGGTGGCTGTGGAGATGGCATCTGGGACACCACTGTTGTGTTAGCCAGTCCTTCCCAGGAGTCCTGCCCAGAGCCCACGTCTCCAAGCTTCCTAACTGTGCGCTCACCCTGTTCCCTGTAGTAATTCCCATTCTGTTTCAATGAGCTGGTTGCTTCCTACAACTGGACTCTGGCTGGTATCACTTCATCACACATGGAACACTACATTAAGTTTTCAGTTCTACACACTACTAAGATCTAATGCAAAGTAAGCTATCAAGGATTTGTGTGTGTCTTTTTAAAGGTGATATTGAGATTTTTCCTAATAGTAAAAAAATGGCCAATAGAAATGAGGGGGAAAATCAAATATGGAAAACTATCATGAGGTGTCTTAGTCACTTTCCTCGCTGCTGAGACCCAACATCCAAATGGAAGGAGGAAGGTTTATTCGGCTTATGGTGTGTGGAAGTTTCAGTCCCTAGTCGGCTAGCTCCAAGGCAGGGCAGCAGGGCAGAGGGGTTGGGTAGAGGGGAGCCGCTCAAGGCACGCATGCAGGAAGCAGAGAGCACTCAGGAGGAGCCACGTAGGGTGCTAGATCCTTCCAGGCCACGCCTCAGTGACCTGCCTCTTTGGCCAGACCCCGCCTCCCAACATTACCTTCCCAAAGCTCCGCCTATGAGTGCAGGAGGCTCTTGAGGGCCATCTGGATCTAAACCATAACATGAAATAGGCCCAAATTCCCACCACCCAGAGACAACCTCTGTTCTTATTTTGTTGAACATTCTTCCACACATTCTTTCAAATTGCATTTTGACACACATGTGCAATTACATGCACACTCATGCGTGTCACTGAGGTGTTCTTTTGCATAGTTCTGGTGCCATTACCATGGCCCTGTTGGTTCTGAGGGTTCAAATGTCCACACAACATGCACTGGTAAGAGCAGAAAGGGAGCTACCCAGCCCAGCGGTTCTCCCACCTCCCTCTCCACATGAGGGCCTTGCTCTTTAACAGGTGTCTTGGGTGAGAACAGTGTCCAGTCCTGGCTGGTCCTGTATTAATGTGCTAATTAAAGCATGAATCACTGAGCATAAGCTCATTGTGGGTCAAGTTCACAGCTCCAAAAACCAGCCACAAGGATGGAAGCCAGAACAGAGAAAGGCTGTAAGCCAACAGTGGGGCCCTTCAATGCGAGCCTTTCTCACTTCCTGTCAGCAATCGATGCCAGACTGTCACAAAGATTGGAGGCGCATTGTGTTGCCATTGTTCCCTCCACCTCTGCACTGTGCTTCCCTGGAGAGCCGGACAAAGGTCCATTATATCTTCTCCCGGGACAGCAGGTGACTCACCCTCCCCTGCCATTCCCAGAGAATTCTAGCTTTGGGCAGACCATTATGGCTTTCTGTCCTGGCTTGTGGTGGCAGCAAACTAAGGGAGAGAAGAAAACACAAATTCAACCTCCAGCAGGGCACCTGGTGTGCCCCTACTTACCCCACCCCACACACAGACACTTGTTTTTACTTCAGGGGGATCATACCACACTCTTTCGTACCATGCTTTAAAAAAATACAACTCTCAATAATATGTTGTGGACAGCTTTCGATGGCATGCCGTCTCTGAGAAATTGGTTGGATCATGAGACAAGTCTTCGTAAGAATTTCATCAGTAATTGTTTGTGAATTTACCTGCCAGTTTCAAACTCAATCAATAAGTTTTGTGCTCATTGAAAAGAACACACAGAGCTTAATTTTGAACTCAAGGGTTATGACCTAGTCCAATACATAATTGTTTATCAACTTCCCCTCTCAGCTGTGTCTTTTGGATAAAACTGGTGTGAATTCAGCCCTACAGACAGGGGACAGAACACGAAGCAAGAGGTAAAGTTCATGGGGTCTCAGGGATAGAAAGATTTGCCAAATTGTCATCTAGCCTCTGCTCGCATGACTCTTACCAAGACAGCCCCCTAGCCCATTTCAGCCCCGTGTGTCTCCAGTGACTCAGAAAGACATTCCCATGTCAATGTGGTAGAGTCCACCTTCCTGAGGGTTCCAACTGTACCAATTGAAGCTTTCGGTGGGGCATGGGGGTGGCTAGGGATTGGCTACAGGGTTGCTGTGCCACTGAACTACATTTCCAACCTTTTTCATTTTTATTTTGAAATAGGGTCTTGCTAAGTTGCTTGCTGACCTCAAGCTTGCAGTTCTCCTGCCTCAGCCTCCCAAGTTGCTGGGATTACAGGTGCGTGCCACCGTGCCTGGCTACTCGGAGCCCTGGTTGCCCTGTAGAAAGGCGGAGGCAGCTGTCTCTTCTCCAGCTCCCCTCACCTTCCTGGATGGGTGCCGCTTCTCTTGACTGCCAACTTCCAAGGACACAGAGCACTCCAGGGCAAACACATTCTCCTACCGGCTCCCAGCAAGTCTCCCCTTCTTACTTCTATGACTCCCCGCTCCTGTGTACTGAGCCCATGGCCCTGTCTCCCCTGGGAATGGAGGGAACTTGGGGCTGCTTTTCCACAGTCAGGAAGGAAAAGCCCCTTCACACAGTGGTTCATAGAGGCAAAGCACTCAGAAATCCCAAGAGACTGTATGGGCAGAAAGAGAAACTGCTTCTGAAATGTTGGAGACAAATTTATGGAGACTGAGTCATGAAAGCTGTCATTTAGTTATTCTTGTGGGATGTTTTGGGGTGGGGGCCGCCTCTCTTCTGACCTCCCGGTCCCTGTCTGCCGGCTGACTTGCAGACAGAGCTGACTCGAGTCCTCCGTGGGTGGGGGCTCTTGGGTTTTTCAAATGGGTCTCTCCACAGCTTGTGCTGAGTTTTGCCTTCCTGTCATGATGAAGCCTCTGGGATGTGGATGTTTATACACTGGCGTGACTTCAGTTTTGGAATCTCTATCATGGTTCTGTTGGGCTCGCTTTACCTGTACTCTGGGCTGTCTGGGTCGTACTTCACAGCATTAAACTGGGACACCGTGCACAGGCGGGAAGTGGGGGGTTATGAGTCTCCCTCTCCTTCACTTGCACCCCAGGCTTATGCACAGATATGGAATCTGTCTTCTTGGCTCAGGAAGGAAGCGGGTGACGTTAATGACAAGCCTGCTGTATGTTGGGCTCTTGTACCACATCTGGTCGGGGGAGCGCTACTGGGGATTGAACCCAGGGCCCTCACACCGAGCTACAGCCCCAGCGCTCTTTTGTTGCTGTTTATTTTCAAACAGGTTCCTTCTTGCCTCAGGCTCCCAGAGTGCTGGTGTGACAGGCACACGTCTCCGTGCCTGGCCGAACAGGACCTCTTGAGGCCGGGCCGGTGTCTGACCTGGCATGCCGCACCTTCAGTGCAAGGCTTGGCTGGCCACTGGGAGGAGCTCTGCAGGCCTCAGAGTGGCAGCTCCGTGGAACCATTCTTTGTAGGCACTGCGGGGAGCCTGGAGATGTAAACCCTGCCCCGGGATTCGTGCTCTCATGAAAGAGCTGGACAGCAAGAAACTAGACCAGCAGACATGCGAGATGAGCATGCGCATGCTGAGTCCTGTTAGGAAAGCAAGCACTGGATGCAGTGACAGGGAAGTGACCAGAGGAAGTCTTTGCCCAGAGGTGACAGTTGAACCGGAACAGGAGAAGGGGAAGGAGTTGGCCGTGATTCACTCTAAGAGGAGGGTATTTTAGACACAAAGTATGTGCAAAGGCCCTGAGCCAAAAAAAAAAAAAAAAAGAAAAAGAAAAAGGCAGCGAAGGCATCAATAGGAGACCAAGGTGGCCAAAACCTAATAAGAAAGGGGTCTATGGTGAGAGATGGCCGCTCCTCAGGGAACAAGAGCCTGCAGTAGGACAGCCATGATCCCAGCCTCCGCCCTCTGGAGCAGCCTTGCTGTGGGGGGCCCTGGGCTCCCCGCGCAGTGGTAAGGATGGCCATCCAAGGCTCTGGATTTCTGGAGAGGAGATTTACTTTCCCCGTGGTCTCCCATGCCCTGCTATTGCCATCACCCCCGGGACCCCACACCGGTGCCTTCCTTGTTGAGGACTCCGAGAAAATCTCCAAACTCTCACTCCAGTCCTGGGACACAGGAGCCAGGGAGAGGAAGGAAATTCTCACACATAGCTTTCTCCCAGGGAGTTTGCTTGTGTTCCCAGGCTGACAACTGGCAATCCTCAGAGCTCCGTCCCCCACCCCTTCCTCCTCCTCTTCTTCGCCCTGCCTCCCTCTCTCCCCCTGCCCCCCTTCTGGAGCTTAATGACTTCCACATGGGCCTCTGGTGGCTGGAGCCAAGCCTCCCAGCATTGTCTGAAATCTCCAAATTTAGAAGAAATATGAAAATTGTCAACCACTCCTTCCTTAGGGGGTAAAAGCAACATTCGGCACCAGGGGCAGGTCAAGGCGAGGCAATCACGTGGCGGGCACCCGGTCCAATGGGGGGCCCTGGGAGGACTCTGCACCCGCCTCCCCCCAAGACAGGACTCGCCTCTTCAGCTCTTATAAGGTAAAAGGCAGAGAGCCCTCTGTGGCAGGGAGCCTCGGGCAAGGGGCTAAGGGGAGGGGGTCCAGTGCCAGTCGCTTAAAAATGCCCCCGTGGAAGTCAGGGGTGCCAGAGGCTGGGTCAAGTTAATTGGGAAGCAGTGACACCCCCAACATTCCCCACACAGGCTGGCCCCCCATCGTCAGGCCCAAGGAGCGCCACCTGGCCCAGACTCCAGGCGAGGTAAGAACGATCCAAGACACGGGGCCGCGAACAGGGCTGTGTGTCGTCCTCTCCAGAAGGTTGCATCTGGAGGTCTTTTCTTTGCTCTCCTAACTGCTCTGTGCCTTCTGCCGCTCTGGGCCTCAGTTTCTCTATCTGTACAGGGGCCGGATTTGATGATCTCTAAGCGTTTGTCCAGCCCGCATGGGCTCTAATCTGCAATTCTGTTGGCTCCTAGGACTCTATGTTGCTGTGGCTAAATGGGGAAGGGCGGGCAGAGGGAGTGGACAGAGTTAATGGCCAAGCTTGCCCTCTGTGCCCGAGTCTGGGCTTTTGTGTGGACAGTGCTCCCTTCTTGGGTGAGGTTTTGATTTCAGCTCTAAAAGCCCGGGGCTGCTGGTAAGGAAAATAGTTTTCAAACAATGATTTCAAGAAACCTAGCTGGAGAGAAGCGCCATGAGCGTGGGCTCCAGTAGGGAAGTGGAAAGCCGGGAAAGATGCTGCATTAGCTGTGCCTGGGTGGCGGGCCGGGGCTTCAGCCTGGCTCTGCGCTGAGCACCTGCCTCTGTGGCACGGGCACTGTCCCTCTGGCGTTTCCTCGTCTGTGTAAGGAAGCCACTGGACAAAATGGTCTCTATGCAGGAGTGACTTCTACTGGCAGCCAGTGTTGGGAAGTGCCCCATGAGGTTCCGAGCTGAGCCTGTCCTTTGGGCTCAGGGCCTGAGCAGATGCCCACAGCCCCAGGAGCTTTTGGGAGCTGAGTGTGGATCGCATGCAGGTGGGTGCAGAGTGTCTGACTAAGGCTGCGGGACGGGCTTCCCGGGACACAGCCCAGGCAGGCTGATCTCTGCACTCAGCAACATGGTGGTGCCAGACCGTAAGGCAGGACAGCCGGGAACGACCACAGAGGGCTTCAGGGATGGACCATGAGGCTGAGCCCCTCAGAGAAGGGCCGAGACCGTGGTGGGCACTGTGGAGGCCAGCCAGAGGCAGGGCTCAGGACGGCAATACAGAGACACACAGGCAGTGTCTACACAGCCTCCTCTGAACACACGCCGGCCACTTTCCAGCCCAGAGCGGAGCACAGTCCTCCAGTGCCAGGCTGTCCAGGACCCTGACCTTCTTGCTTCTGGGCACACAAAGCCCAAGGCTTTAGTAGTCCAGAAGGAGGCCCCAGAATTCAGCTGACAGGGTGCTGTCCTGGCTTGTTTACTTCCTGGAAGAGTGACTGTGGGCCAGTTACCTGCCATCTGAGCCTCAGCTTCCTCTTCTGTGGAATGGAAACAATCCTGGCTCTAACCTCTGGTGGCTGTCATGAGGAGTGAGGAACGTGTTCCCCTAAGAGCAGGGACTGGAGTAACAGGATGGTGAGGCCCCAAAACTCCTGTAGGGTAAGATGACAACAGCCATGTTTAGAAAGAAGGAGAAATGAGACCGAGGTGCGGAACAACAGGGCCACTTAGGTGAGGACCAGCTCCTGCAGGAAGAGGCAAGGTGAATCTGGAAGTGGAGTGAGGGGTGAAGAGCAGCCAGGGTGACACCCGAAAGAGCCAAGTGCAGCTCCCATCCCTGCACACACCCAGCGGCAGGGACCGCAGGCAGGCCCGGGAATCTGCAGTCCAGGCCCTGGGTCCTTCCTGGCTCGGCTCATGGAGCTTCTGGGAGTTCTGGGCTGTCACACATGCTCGGACCCTCACAGACACAAGGCAGCTGAAGCACCCAACGGAACATCCAGCCACAGGTTACGCAGTGAGCTGAGGGCAGAGAAGGACCGCCCTCATCTCTGCACTGTGGGGGCTCCTGAAGCTGGGTTGGTTAAGGAGAATCGTGTTGCATTCTTTCGCGTGGCACATAGGAGGTCCCAGAGCTACCCCATGTCTTTGTGTGAGCTAATTAATTTAATCCTCACAAGATCCTGTGGAGCAGGTACAAGTATCCCTATTGCTCAGATGAGGTACTGGAGGCACAGAGAAGTTAGGATCACACAGCTCCCGAGTTGTTAAGCTTAGACACTGTGTGTGCTGGCTGCCCAGGCTACTCTCTCCCCCAGGAGTCTCCAACCTCCTGCCTTGCTCCTCAGCCACCCTGAGGAGCCTTCAATGTACCTTGTAGAAGGGCACAACATATGTATGGGAAATGTCCCAGGAGCCAGGGGCGGGGCTGAACTGTTTATGTTATCATTTGACACTCTCAGCTTACTAAGAGGAAGGGATCAGCATGAGTCCATCATCCCTGGTGTATAGAGAAGGAAACCATTACAGCTCACCAGAGGTCACAGGACTAGAATGTAGCGAGGGGGGAATCCGATCCCAGCCTGGACCCCCAACCCACGTGCCCTTCTCCTGCCTGCTGTGGGTCTCTAGGTGGGCACAGTGATAAGGAAGCCCACCTCACCTTCTGGAGGAGACTGAAACAGTGAGGGCCACCCAGGGCTTGACCTGCTGCCTAATCTGCTGCCCAGCTGGTAATCAGTCCCTAGGGCCACACTGCATGTTCTTGAAGGGTACATGTTACCCACTTTACTTCATATGTGTCAAGTTTCTCTAATGAGCAATGCAAATAAGGGGCCTTGGGATGTAGCTCAGTGTTGAAGCACTTACCTAGGATGAGTGAGGCTGAGTTCCATCCCTAGCACCTGCCCCTCTAAAAGAAAGGAAGAAATGGAAATAAAACACATGTGTATGTTCTGTAAGATGCTACACTCTTGTCCATGTGGGTGTCTAGAAATCCACCTTGCATATGCCGAGAAGCTAAGCACCCTGAATCATGGACTCTTGGCAAGCCCTGGGCTGGGAGTGGGCCCTACCCACATGGCCTCCCTGCCCAAGCGGTACAGTCTCCACAGTCCAATAGGAGCTGCCTGGGGCGGTGAGCTGCAGGAGATGGAGAAAGAGCCCACCATGGCTGCCGCCGCAGCTAACAGCCTGTCTAGACAGGCCCCATGGGGTCATCAGTCTGGCCTCAACACATATTGTGGGAGCCTCGGCACAGCCACTCCCTGCTTGCAAAAGAGGCTTGTTGGCAGCAGCGCTTCCCCAGCAGAAAACTTTACTCCAACTCAGAACATGTCCCACTGCATAGCATAGATCCCCACCCTCCTGGCCTGCAAACTGGACCCATTCAGGTTCCGTTTTTGTTAGCCAAGGAGGCAAGGCTGACTCCAGAGCTGGGGCTGTCTCAGAGAGCTGATACTTGTGTCTTCAGATGAAAGAAGCAGGTGGAGATGCGGCTGAGCTGAGGGAATGGGTCTAAGACACAGTAGGCCAAAGGCTCTGTGTGGATGCCTGAATTGAATCCTGCGTGGCCTCAAGGCAGCTGCGAAACCTTGGGCCACCTACATAGACACTCTGTGCCTCATCTGTGAAACAGGGGTGTTGTTAGGGTGGGCCAAGTCCATTCGGGGCCTCGTCAGCCCTGTGATGCCCTTTAAACTACTCCCCCACCCCTGCAACCTATCAGAGACTTGAAGAAGGGGCAGTGGGCTAGACCAAGACTGGGGCAGCAACCGTACCGGGCTTCTCTCCAAGAGGCCCATGGAGACGTCGGCCTGGACCCCTGGACCTCAGAGACCCCTCCTGGGACTCAAGCTGTGCTTCAGGGAGGTACAGAGCTCCAACCTGGAAATCACACTGGACCCCCAGGCTTCATGGGGACGTTCCCCAGCTGTCACCGACTTCCACCCCTCCTCTCCTCCTCGGCTCCCTTCCCCTTCAGGGAAGCAGATGGGGTGAAATCTCCAGAAGGGGGCCGCTGGCTCACAGAGGCACCCACAGTGACCATAGCACCACCCGGACTGTGCTGCCAGGCTCGGAGGCCTCTGGTCAGCATTCTCAGAGCCTGCCAGACCTCGGACACATGACCCAGCAACCCCCCACATCTGAGGGCAGCCACTGAGATGGACAAGACGGGGAGAGAGAAAGAGACAACTGAGACCTGGCACCCTCTGCAGCCCACACTCTCGAGGAAGCACCTCTGCCCGCCTGGGGCCCTTCAGGCCTGATGCCCGCTGTTTGGGTTGGAAGGGGGACAGTTCAAGTCACCCTGTGTGTCCTGGCAGATGCCAAGACTTTCCAAGAGGTTAGCAAACCTGTAGGTGGAGGTAGTGAGGGTAGCAGCATGCAGGCCAGGAGCGCAGCCAGGTGGAGAGCCAGGGAAGCAAAGGCGGAGAGAGAGGACTGCAAAGACGCTTCCCAGAGAACCATGCAGAAGTCCGTTGGCTGGAGTCCAGCATTGGTCTTACACTCGGTGAAGCTGAAGATTGACAAAATGCGAAAGGTCTGGGTTATACAGTGGCCTGGACAACTGGAAAGCACAGCAAAATGTGGTGGTACATGTCTGCAATCCCAGCACTCTGGGAGGCTGAGGCAGGAGGATCAAGAGTTCAAGCATAGCCCGGGCAACTTAGCAAGCTAGGGAGACCCTATCTCAAAAATAAAAAATAAAATGGATTGAGGATGTAGCTCAGTGCAAACGCTGTGGGTTCAGTCTCTAGCACTGTGAAGAAGGAGGAGGAAGACAAAGAGAAAGAAGAGGAAGAGGAAGGAGTTGTGGAAAGTTCTCTTTGGTATCTTTCAGTTCCTTCCTTTAACCAATTTGTCTCCTCTCCCCAAAAATACCATCCGCCAAGAGCCCCATGCAGGGGAGACCTGAGAATCAGGACATCGGGTAACTCTCAGGCAATGGGGAGAAGAGACTACACGGTGGGGTTAGGAGGGTAGAAAGCCCAAGGGCTGCCAACTTCCAACCTCTCAGAGCCTTTCAAGGAAGTTTGCACCCCGAAAAACAAGCATGAGGACCCTGAGTGGCAAAGGGCTATTAGGAAATAGTCACCGAGAGCCTGCCTGGGGCGGGGTGGCGGGGGGGGGGTTGATTTGGAAGTGGTGAGCTCCCTATCACAAAGAGCGTGCAAACTTAGCAGGGGCGCTGTAGTGGGAAGGCAGGCCTCCGAAGCCTTGTGGCCTTTCCCACAGCCGCCTAGAACTTCACATACCAGCTGTAGCTGCCGCGGGACAGTTGTGGTGCTGAGTTCCCCCGAGGCCTGTATGTTAGATTCCAGCCAGACGTGTGACGTCGGTGCTGCCCTGACGTCACCCAGGGGCCTCTTGGGGCTCCCACCTCCCACTTCCTTGCACCCCACTGCTGCCTTCTACCCTTCCCGAGGGAGCCTGGGCCTGAGCCTGAGGAGAGAGACCTGGAGTCTGTCTGTGAGGTGGAGGTCCCAGGGGGCCGTTCGGTCGCTGGCCTTCCCCTTGCAGGCATGAGAGCAAGCAAGCTGAGCTCCCTGGAGCCCTGTTCACACGCTCCAGAGAGTCTGCATGGAAATTCCAAAAGGGTCACTGGACAGCTTCTAATTTAGACCCAAGATGCTTTGTTCTGTTTCCCCTTTTCACTTCTGTTGCATCCTTTCCCCCAGCAGTGGGTGGGGTGTCACAGGAGGCTGGAAAAAGAAAGTAGCTATCCTGGATGGGAGAGTCACAGAAGACAGCACAGAGAGACTAGGTGCGGTGCTGAGTGGGGTGCCCTTCTCCTTCCAGGGCCCAGGGATTTGGACAGTCGCGCAGGATGAGGCAGGGGGCGAGCCAGGCCTGGCAAGGGTCCTGGGGCAGTGGGCACGAACACTGAGCCAGCTAGCAGGCAGCCCTGGAAGGCTGCGACCATTACCTGAACCCAGGTTCAAGCTGGGCTCAGTCAGAAGGGTCCTGGGAGCGGGGCTTCCAGGAGTCCCTGCCTTGCGCTGGCTGCGAAGCTAGTGAACAGCTATCTCCATGACACTCACCCCGGGGACCTGGTAGATGCTGAATAAATGTTCCTGGTGTTCCATCTTAAACTTATAGCATCTTAGTATTTCCAGAGCTAAAAGGCCTCAAAGTCATAGATGAGAAACCGAGGCCCCACAGAGGGAAGAGACTTGCTTGAGATTGCTCCGCCAGAGCGGCTGCTACTTTGCTTCCTCTTTGCCTTCTAGCCAAGATGGAGATTGTGGTGCACTCCTCACCCTGAGGGCAGGGCACAGAGGAGAGGCTGTGTTGGCCAGGCCCTGGATCCAGAGGCAGTGGGAAGGTGGCAGCCTTTCCTGAATTCTGGCTGCTGTGCCCATGGAGCCCCCTTACATGGCCAGAGACAGTCCCCAGGCTGTTGGCAGCTGTAGATGGCAGGCCTGCTGCGGAGCAGAGACCCCAGGGCTGGGAGGGGAGGCCCTGGGTTCTATTCCTGGCTTTGCCCCAACTCTCCAGATGACCTTGAACATGACCTTGAGCATGAGGCGCCCCTCTGGCCTCAGTGTGTCACATGGGGGACTGGACCAGACCAACTAAAGAAGCTGGGGGTTTGATCCACAGTCTGTCTCCAGTGTCCTGTGGGGCCTCCTCTGTATCCGTCTCCAGTCATTTTAGAATTTACTTACCCAGCTTGGCACAGGAAGTGGGCCAGGCGCAGGAAGAGAATAGCAGCCCAGGCTTCACTTTCCAGCTATAAATTCCAGGAGAGATGAAAAGCTGGGCAGTCTTTTAAGATCACCCCAGTGAGAGAAGCTGAGATAAGAGAAGGTCAGCAGATTGCTCAAGGTCACACAGCAAGTTATACACAGACTCGAAATAGATCTTGGGTCTCCTGACACCCACATCAGTGCTTTTTCCACTGACCGCACTGCCCTCCAGAATAATGAACACAAAATCCATTCCCAAGTAGACATGGCCACTAATTGACCTTGACAGGTGAAAATCCTATATGAGGAGCCTACAATCTCTCTCTAACTGTCTGGGACTCAATTTCCTCTTCAGTAAAACAGGGAGATGGGTTGCACCAGATGTCTCTACCAACTCTTCTACGTCACAGCACTGCGATCTACCAGGACCACAGGGCTTTCCTGGGTGGCCCCTGCCGCCTCTGCCTCAGCCTGTTCCTCAAGATGGTAGAGGACCCAGCCAGGAATCCCACCCAATCCCTCCCCATCCAGCTCAGTCCCACTGCAGACCCCAAGGCTGGGCTTCATCCAGAATTGCAGGCCCCGGCCCAGCTCCCCTCTGAGGAGCTGGATTTTTCTTACCATAAAAGGGCAAGTGTGCCTGCCTTGCTCCCTGCTGCCAGCCCTGCTAGGGGAAAAGCTGAGCTATTTTTAGAAAACCCAAGGGTTCAGGCCGAACTCAAGATGAAGTTTGTCTGTGCCTGCACTCAGAGCCCCCTGCCCGTCTCTCCTCCCCCTCCCTCCTCCTCATCTCCCATCACCCTCCATCTCACTCCATCAGTCTCTTGTATTTTCTCTCCCTCTCCTCCACCTCCCCTCTCTTTCCTCCCTTCCTTCCCATTCCCTTCTCCTCAAATCTTTTCTTAGTCAGCTTCCCTCCCCCACTTCCCTCCTTCAGATCTCTTTTCTGGTGGTTGGAGAAAGTAACACATCTGCACCCCCCACCCGCTTCTCAAACACTATTTACAACATAAATTCCAAACATCCGCCATCTGGTTCTAGGAAGGGCCAAAAGTTATTTGGAGAAGGAAGTCACAATTATTCCATCTTCAAAGCCAAAAGAATTTAAAGGCCCTCTTCTCTCCCACCTTTCCCCAGGGGCTCCTTGGTTAACATCTGACCTGTTAGGATCCCTCAGTGAGTAGAAGAGGTCAGGACATTTGCTGGAAGACCAGCTGGGCCTCTCACCACATGTGTCAGCATGAGTTTGTTACGTCTCCCCTCCTTGCCTCAGTGTCCTCAGTGAATGATGGATGTGAGCCTTAGATGCTTCCAGCACGAGTGCTCTAAGACTCCAAATCCTGGTGCAGAAATTTCAACTGGCCCTGGTCACTGGGGCCCAGCTTTGGGCTGAGCAATGAGGAGTGGGATGAGAGCAGGATGTGACTTGGGAACGTCCTGGACACCTCACAAGGTCTGGTCCTCTCCCCACCACATCACACATATGTGGACCCTGAGGCCCAGGGAGGGGAAGGCCCTTGTTCATGACCACACAGTGTACGTGTCTACAGGAGACCAGGGGCCTAACCTGCTGCCCTTCCCGTCCAACACATTCCAGAAGAAACTAAGACTTTAGTTACCCAGAAGGCATCGCCGATACCAGCAAAGCTGCCCCCGATACTAGCAAAGCTGCCCAACACTGGAGCTCCCTGCTCTTTGCAAAGCAGACGGGACAGACGGCAGAACCAACTCCTTTATCATGGTGGTAGCTTTTGGGTTGCATTGTTTTTATCAAAAGGACAGCAGGTAAGGGAAAGATACTCTAGCAAAGATGCAGAGCAACTACCGAAATGAGAAACTCCTTTGATTCTAATGACATGTGGCCCTTGCCAGGGCCCAGCTGGCTTCTACTTAGACTAAAAATGCTTTCTCTTTTCACAACCCCCTTCACGAAGGCAAACATGAAAAATGCCATGAGATACTGACTCAGGTTATCGCTCTAAAAATGATGCCGTAGTCCAGGCACACTGGCACATACCTGTAACAGCAGCTACTTGGGAGGCTGAGGCAGGATTGTTGAGCTGAAGACCAGCCCGGGTGACATAGTGAGATACCGTCTCAAAACAAAATTTTAGGAAAGGGCTTGAGATGTAGCTCGGTGATAGAGTGCTTGCCTAGCATGCGCAAGGCCCCGGGTTCTATTCCTAGCACCACAAAAATTAATTAATTAATTAATCAAAAATAATGCCATAAATAGTCCCAGCTTTCAGGAGAGCTGTGAAAGTGTATGTTGGGCTGCCTGGAGCCAGTCATGATCTGACACTTAGTAGCTGTGTGGACCTGAGGGAGTGCTGTAAACCCTGAGAGCCTCAATTTCCTCATCTGTAAAATGAGGATATGAGTGGTACCTAACTCATAAGTAATTATAATCCCTTCTAGGCTGGGTGTGGTGGTGCATGCCTGTAATCCCAGGACTTGGGAGGCTGAGGCAGGAGGATTCCCATGAATTCAAGGCCAGCCTGGGCTACATAGTGAGTTCAAGGCCAGCTTGAGCTACATAGTGAGATTCTGTTTAAAAAAATAATAACAATCCCTTATAATTGCCCCATAGCAGAGGGTGGTTCACTAAAGTCCCAAGGCTGTGCCGTGTCAGCCGTAGCTGCGATGTGAGTGGGTCCCAATGTGCCTGGTACAGAAGAAGGCACAGCGGGACGACTCCTACCCTCATTACCTTTTGCCAGCTTTTGCCTCCGCGGAATGCATGCCTCTAGGCCTCCTCCCAGGACACCCCCAGGGCCTGAGCTCCAGGGACAGAGCTTGGGGGTGCAGGCCAGCCTCTTTTTCTCTTCGCTTCCCTTGTCCTGCTCAATGCTTTTGACCTCAAACTGCATTCCCAGAGTTTGCTCCAAAGTCCTGAGGATCCTTCCCTGGGGAGGAAGTGAGGAGCGTGTGAGGCTGCTGAACTCAGTGTGGGTGACAGAGCACAGGATGCTCTGGGAACAGAGACCCAGGGAAGCTGTGCACAGCCAGGACACAAGGAAGGGCCCAGGCAGCAGCTCCCACAGCCAGCTTCTACATCTCGTCTTAATGCCTCTGCACACCTTCCCACCTCTTACCCTACACATGCTGATAAGGGGCACTGCAGCCATTTGTTCTGGGCACATATATTACATGTTTCAAATTGCTTGCCCTTGACGTCCACCTCATTTGACCTTCACAAACAAGGCTGAGGTCTAAAGTCAAGGCCCAGAGAAATGAAGACCCTGATCCTAGATAACAAGTCAGTAAATGCAAGAGGTGAGGGCAGGGCCTGTGTCTTCTTTATTCTTTCCAAATCTGTGGTGGAAACTGGTCCCTGGAGGCCAAGGCAAGCGAATGCTGCAAGACTCAAGCATATGTGTGGGAGCAGAGGCGAAGGTGACCAGGCAGCCCCTGCAGAAGGGACCAAGTGTGAGCATGGGCTCTGAGCTTGCTCAGAGCCCTGGCCTCCATCCTCCCCCACTGCGGGGCCATCTGGCCCACAGATGTGGCCCATTCCCATTCCCTCATGCTTCCTGGAAACAAGCAAAGACAGCGGAGCCCACCAGGCTTTTGCAGTGACAGTGACAACGCAAGCATTGTTTCGTGGTCACCGAGCTCAGGGGCAGCTGGACTGAGCATGCAAAGCCGGGGTCCCAGTCTGCTTCTGATGCTTCTCAGCAGGTGACCCCACCGGCAAACTCTGACGCTGGTGGGAGGGAGTGCTCAGGCAGCAGAGCTTCCCAGCCTCATGGGCGGTCCCTCCCATTTTAATCACGGGTTAGCCCAGGTTTTGCTCATCCCTAAATGGCTCCGTTCTTATGTATAAGGCCAGAGGTGAGAAATTTCCTTCCAGGCCAGCATTCTAGCCAGGCTGCTTGGGAGTCCGAATTGCTGCTGCTCTGGGACCTAGAGCTTCTCCAAAGAAGCCCTCAAAAGCCAGGCTGGTAGGGGAGGGACAGTGGCTGCTCTGGCATGAGTTCCAGTTCGCCAGGGCCTGGAAAGCTCTTCAGGTTCTGGTCCAGTGGCGGCCAGGCCCCTCCTCAGCCTCTCCAAGCCTGGCATCTGCACCAGCATCCTCAGAGGCCGGGGCTCCGGCCAGAGGGCAGCCCGGTAGCCTTCTGACTGGTGGGATCTTTATTCCTTGCAGGGAAGGGCACCGGCTGGCTTTGGAGAAGCAGAAGCCCAGAGAAGGAAGCAGGTGGCAGGCAGCCCAGCAGCAGAGCTGTGAGTGTCCCCCAGCTCGTCCACACACCCATCCTGCAGGAAGCTCCTGGAGTATCTGGAACCCTGGGGACAGACTCCTCCTGCAGACCTTACCAACCTCAGAACCGTGAGGGGCAGCATTTGGTCGAAGGAAAGCCCAGTGGACTGGCGGCAGTGTGGGTGACTCTGGGCCTTTGAAGGCTTAATAATGGAAGCAAAGAAAGGAACACCAACCGGGAACCGAGAATCTGCCCCACCCCACTCTCCCTATGAAATAGCCCTGCAAGCCTGTGTGATTTGATGAATGAGGGACTTGGGGAAGATGTCGGGGACAGTAGCAATATCTCCAGAAAGAGTAAATAGGCCCAGACTCCGGAAGCAGGAGACCCAGGGGCTGTGTGACCTCGGAAAAGCCCCTGAGCCTCTCAGAGCCTCGTGGGAACCAACAGCTTCCTGGGCTTTGGAAGGGCTCCCAGAGTCGGCCTGTGTCTAGGTGTGCTGCAGGGCTCCAGAAAGAGCAGCAGTTATTTTTACTGCCCATTCTTCCCACACTTACCAATCATAGATGCTTTTATGCAGAGGGCAGGGCGAGGTGCTGGCCCCATTGAGACAGCTGGGGAAACTGAGGCCAGGGAAGTGAAGGAACTCACTTAGAGTCATAGGGACAGGCAATGGCAAGGAGCATTCTGGCGCCAGATCTCATGGATGGAAAAAAGGAAGTAGAGTTTGGAGGTGAGGGGAGGAAAGGAGGAAGAGGCAGGCTCTAGCAAGGAGAGACACTCCAAGGACATGGGCCAGGGCCCAGGCCTGCCTCACACAACACGGCCCACCTGTTCACCCCCGCCCACCCCACACGTGTGCACAAACGTGCACCCCTGCACGGCACACACCCGGTCCTCGCTTGCCAGCAAATGAGCCACAGAGACCGGGCCTAAACAAATTGGATTAGAAGGGCTGTGGGCGCCTCCTCCCTAGCCTGTCTGCCTCCAACACTAAGCAGGCCTGCAGAGCTGCCAGCTGCAGAATCTCGGCCACACTGACAATCGTCCCGGCCCCCAATCCCCAGCCCTGAGCCCCAGGAAGGGGGCCAGGGTCCGAGAGGATGCCGCAGTGATGGATGGAGTGAGGGAGGATCCAGGGCCGCCTCCATAGCACACAGGATGTTAGTGCTTGTGTGAGGCCATTTCCAAGCTGTTCCCAGCCCAGCCCCACCATCCTGCTCCTCCCTTCTTCCTCTAGCCTCTCCCACAGTCGCTGCTGCCTGGCTGGGACTTGGTCCCAGCCCAAGGCTCCAACCAGAGCACAGGGCCCAGACCCTGCCTGAGTATACCCATCCCTCACTTCTTGGTCCCACAGCTGGGCTGAGCAGGAAGTGGTCAGCTCAGGAGACATCGGCCTGGGGATAGCACCAACCAGCATTTTAGAGGAAGGAAACTGGGCAGAAAGATGAGGCCATCGTGAGGGTGGCACCTCAGTGCTGTCTTGTGCATTGTTGGGTTTAACCCTCGGAATGTGCCTGGGAGGTAGGAGATTGTGCCCACGGTACAAATGTGACCACTGGGGTTTCTTCGTCACAACACACTTTCCTGAGCCCCGAGTCTGTGCCAGGCCCAGTGTGACAAGCTGAGGACACAGAGATGAAAGACCCATAGCCCTTGCTCCCGTTGCTTATAGGAGTCATTCCCTGGGGACTGGATCTCGGGCACCCAGGCCTCCCCGGGTTTTGGCAAAGTCCCTTCTCCACAGGCACTATTTCCACCAAGTGGAGCCTTAGCAATCAGCCCAGCCAGAACCCAACCCTGATGTCAGACAGCTCCCGGTTCCCATCCTGTCCCATTCCCTTTGCAGCTGTGTCGCTGTGGTCAAATGACTTAGCGTCTCCAGAACAACTTGCTTTTCTGCAAAGCGAGGATACAAAAGCTCCCACCTCACAGGGCCGGCAGGATTAACTGTTACTGTCCACACTCTCTTTGGACAGAGGGAGAAGCAGAGGCCCAGAGTGGGAAGGGACTCTGTTGGGGTCACAGCCGGAGCTGGGAGTCGGTTTGGAAGCAGGTGGGTCCCCTCATCTCTGGTGTTCTTCCCTCACCCCTCGTCCCACTCATTCCGCCCAAGCAGCCAGGGGCTAAGACAGCTGATGGTCGGTGCAGATGATTTCTGGGATGCGTCCTGGGTCCTGCCCTGGCCTCACAGCAGCAGAGTCCCAGGTGACCCGTGGTGGCCCCCAGCCCTCTGGGTGGCAGTAGAGGTGGGGAGCGCCTCAGAGGGCTCCTAGCCCAGAGCAGCCTGCCATATAAGGGAAGGAGCCAGGAGTCTCCTCTCCCCGGCCTGGAGAGAAACCCCAGACAGCCACTGTTTATTTCTCCTTCCCAGGCTCCCCTTCACCCGCCCTCCGGAGCTTCCAGACAGAAGCCAGAAGATCCCCGGCCGGCCGGCGACATTTCCTGAAGACATGGGGAGGGGAAAATGGCTGCCCCCTGGGATCAGCCCCCAGGCTGCCAGAAGCCCACACCGAACCTACAGGTAAAATGCAGAGCCTGCCTGGTTCAGCCTCCTCCTTTCATAGAAAGGAAAGCAGAGCCCCCAAGAGGAGAGTGACCTGCTGATGGATAGCAGTGCCAGGTGGCGACAGAACCCCGGACTCCCGACTGACCAGCCTCTCTCGTCTCCTGGCTGGGGATCGGAGTATGAAAGAGCCTTCATGGGGTGAGTGAAACGGGTGTCATAGACTCCCCTCTCGGGAAGGCCCTCACCTGAAGGAGGCAGGGGTTGGGACAAGTGCCATCTGCCTGCCCAGCAAGTGTGTAAGACCCGAAGGAAGTGTTCCTGGGCCAGAGAGCCAGGAGCAGGGCCACCTCCCACACCTCTCCCTCCCAGCCAGCTGCATACCTCCTCCTCCAAGAAGCCTTCCCAGCTCCCCCAGGGGCACGGACCTCTGTCTGTTAAGGCTTTGTCCGTCCTTTCACAGGCTTTCCTTGGTTTTTTTGAATTTTTTGGTTTTTGTTTTTCTAGTACTGGAGATCTAGCCCAGAGCTTTCTACACTGAGCTATATCCACAGCCCTTTTTAATTTTTCTTTTGAGACAGGGTCTTACCTAATTTGCTAAATTGCCCAGGCTGGGTTCAAACTTGCAATCCTCCCGCCTCAGTCTCTCAGAACACTAGGATTACAGACGTGTGACTGGGGCATTTTCCTTCCTCAGCCTGACTGCATCAGGCTCGGCCCCCTCTCTCTAGGCACACAGAAGAGGTGCTTGGCTTGCTGAACAATCCGGCACCATGACGAGACCCTGTCCCAAAGCCAAAGGACTGGGGAAGTGGTCAGGGAGGAGAGACCCAGTTCGAGCTCAGTGAAGGGGTCTGGAATTGGTCACTCTGGGCTGAGAGTCCCAGCACAGCTACTTGCTCTGTGCCCTCGGAAAACTCCCTCCCTGTGGAGCCTTAAGGACGCACGGGAATTAACACAAGTAAACGCTGGATAGATGGCCAAGTTGAGCCTAGTCATCACCCACTTGATCCCTCTAGATACCAAGGAACCGAGCTAGGCAGCTTGTAGCCGGGGCAGAACAGACCAAGAGTCACCGAGTAGTCGCAGCCTCTGTCCAGTGTCACCTTCTCCCAGAGAGGCCTCTGCTGGCCTCTCAGCTGTCTGCTGTCCATGCTGCCCTTCACCCCTGGGAGGGAGCCCCTCAGCTCTGCTGCCCTCATGGCCTCCTGCCCTTCCTAGTCTGCATCGGCCGATCCCTCCTTCCCGACCTCATCTGCTGTCGGGAGTCCATGGGACTGGGCTTTGTTTCCCAAACCCACCCATTCAGATGCTTCCTTTTTTATTTTTGCACACAATCATAATTTTCAAAATGTAATGTGAGTCCTTTGAGTACTTAAACAGAAACAGTTATTATAAAACGAAAACTATAACACTGTCCAAAGGTAAAAATAAATACAAACAAAACAATACTGTTTTGCTTCCCCTGACACGGTGGCTCACAGGACCTTGAGCCTGAAGCCTGGTGGCCACAGGGAGTTGGGAAGAGGTCAGGCAGCCCACACAGAGGTGACACAGAAGGAAAGCAAAGCGACAGGGAACACCAGAGCCACTCTGTTCCCGAGTGAGTGAGTGCCGAGGCCACCAACTCCCAGGACTCAATGTGCTCCACCTGCTGCGCTGGGTCAGACCGAGCGTCTGCTCGTCCAGGGCTGTGGAGTGGGGCAGCCATGTGGACAGGCTGTCCCTGACCAGGCGAGTCCACGGTTAGAATTGCTTCCCAGCCAAAGACAGCACGAAAAGTTTCTTTTTCTTCTCTTTCTCCTTCTCTTCCACCTTCCTCTTCTTCCCCTTCTTCCTCTTCTTCCTATTTCTTTCTTTTCTTTTTCTTTTTTTTAATGGTACTGGGTAATGAACCCAGGGGCTTTACACTAAGCTTCAGTCCCAGCTTTTTTTTATTTTGAGACAATATCTTGCTAAATTGCCTGGCCTAGGCTTGAATTTGCAATCCTCCTGCCTCAGCCTCCCAGAGTGCTGGGATTACAACTGTGCAAAAGAGTTTTTGCAAGATGAAGGCAGTTCTTTGGCTGAGAGCACCTCTGGTGGGCTGTCCCCTCAGTAGACCATCCAAAGGGACCTGCCCCAAGCAACAGACCAGAGGCAGACTTACCACTCCTTGGAGTTTGGATTGAACCTCAAGTCAGATTCCTGCTGCAGCCAGGTAGGGGAGACTGGAAGTGTTTCCTTTTTTGTCTCCCAGCCCTGAGGAATGGCTGCCCATCCCCTTCAGACATCCCTGAAAGTATAAGTCACTGGCATCGAGGCCCACAGTCCCCACCATCAGACGAAGCAGGAAGGGCCCCAGGGGGGTTGGGAGGCAGGAGGAGTGGGGCACGGTCATTGCCACCCAAGCCAGGCCCAGAGAAGGAAGTGGATTGTTCATGTGGTCATTCAGCCCGCCACCCACGGTGTCCCCGGGTGTCCCCAAAGTCTATCACCAGGGGCAAAGCCATCAGCCAGATCTAGGACTGCAGCTTAACAAGATACAGAGCTCGGTCCTCAGGGAAAAGGAGACCTCACCCAGTTAATACTAGCAGTGTAACTCATCCTAGAGAGGCTGAGACGGAGGGGCGATCACACTGCCTGGGCCCGGCCGTCAGTCCTCAACAGGAGGTGGTCAAAAGTGAAAACTGCATTTCAAGAGTGGTAAAGGGCCAGGTGTGGTGACACGCCTGTAATCCCAGCACTCTGGGAAGCTGAGGCAGGAAGATCGCAAGTTTGAGCACAGCCTCGACAGCTAGAAATTTAGCAAGACTCTGTCAAAAAGGAAAAAAAAGAAGGAGGAAAGAAAAACAAAACAAAACAAAAAAACTGCGGGGGTTTGGAGGAGCTGGGGATGTCACTTAAAAAAAAAAAGTACAGGAACAGAGCAGTCACAGGATGGGAAAGAGCATGGAACTGGGTGTTGTGAGGCTGAAAGAAGCCAAAGACAGCATCCCTGCGCAGGCCTTTGAGCACAGGAAGAAGAGCCAGCAGGCGGAGCCAAGGGACAGCGCTGCGCCCGGGGGTTCCCCAGAGGAAGGGAAGGCGGCCTACCAGCTGGAGACAGTGGCCCGAGAGGAGAAGGCCAGGCAGATGGGGTGGCCCTCCGGGTTTTGTCAGGCTTCAGGGCCAGCTTCAGGCAGTGGGAGCCGTCTAGAGATCTAAACCCAAGAAAGATGAGGTCACATTTGTGTTTGAGGTCTTTGTTTGTTTGTTTCCATTTTGAAAAATCCCTCCAGGAAGATGGGAGTGGAGGAAGAGAGACAAGACAGGTGCAAGTGCTTGGTGGTCACAATATCACGTCCCGTGGTCCTGTGGTGGATCTGAAAGCTAGGTCAGAACACATGGATGTCTAGAGACACAAAATGGTTCGTCTCAGGTTGGAGTTAGCTGAAGAGAGAGATGGAGTTTTTTAGGGGGGGTAAAGGAGTATTCTAAAATTGTGGCAACAGTTGCACAACTCTGTGAGTATTAAAAACCATTTAAGGAGCAGGGGGTGGAGCTCGATGGTTAGAGTGCATGCTTAGTTTGTGCTTGTGGAGGCCCTGGGTTCAATCCTCAATGCTGCAAGAAACAAGCATACAGAATTATTTAATTGTGCTTTTCAAATGGGCGGATTCTCTCGCAGTGAAAGAGAAGCAGCAAGCAGGGCTGGAGATGCAGCTCAGTGTTGAGTGCCAGCCTAGCATCAGGTTCAATCCCAGCACTTCGAAGAGGGAGAGAGAAGGAAAGGAGAGGACGGTCTGGTGTGGCCCAGCGGGCTCCAGGGGCCACCAAGGGCAAGAACACAGCTAGGGTGGCTACAGAAGCCTTCTCGGGGCAAAGCTGGCGGAGGGAGCCTGGAGGAGTCGTGCCGAGCCGCCACCCGCGAGCAGCGCAGCCCTGTCCCCCAGCCTGAGGTGCAGTGCTGCATCTCTGGTCAGTTGGGAGTCTGAGATGAAGCACTGTAGCTCGGGAAGGGAGAAGTTGTTCTGCAGCCTCAGCCTGGACATGGTAAGTGGTGACAGTGGTGGGGGGACCCGGAAGACGGGACGTCCCCAAACTCTGCGTCGGCGGCCTGCGTGCCAGGGCAGTTCCGGACTCCAGGTCTCCCAAAGCCGCTGGGATTCCTCTGCGCCCTTGGGGGTCTTTCTGTACGGTGAAGGGCTGAGCCACTCAGTGATGGCCATCACCCCGCTCCCTGCCTCTGTTTCCTCTTCCGGAGCCCACAGCAGCCTCTGCTAATCAGCCATGCGTCCCAGAATCCTTCTGGGCCCTGAGTCCTGGACAGCCTGTTCCTAATGTGTAGATCAGACAACTCCTAAGGCCCCTTTAAGCTCGAGAGCCCTGGGCTCAGTCAGGGTCTTCGCTCTCTGAGCTCCTAAACTTGGCTCTTCAGATGAACAAAGAGCAACACAGGAGAACCACTGGGCTGAGCACAATGTTGTTTCGCCTGCAGCAAGCTGTGGTAGCTATTATAGGCCCACTTTACAGAGAAGGAAACCAAGGCTCAGTTGAGCAACTCATCCAAGGTCCCATCTCGATTGTGCGGAGCTGGCTGTGCCCTAAGCTCTCCACTTTTAGGCCTGTGCTCTTACCCGCTGCTGTGATTTTGGACTCTGGGATGGGGAACAGGAAAAGAACATAAGAATTCCACTCTGCTCTTGTCTTTACACCTTAGGTTACTGTTAGCAAAGGTAGACCCAGATACTTCCCTTAACCCTATAGGCCCCCCCCACTCCTGTCCTATTACCTCATCTGTTCCACAGGTCCAGTACCATCCTGTCACAGGCCAAGCTTCAGGGGTGAGGTGACTTGCTGGAGGCCCTCAGAGGAAGTTGCCAACTTGGGTGTGACGATGCATGCCTGTAATGCCGGCCCTCTGGGAGGCTGAGGCAGGAGGATAGAGAGTTCTAGCCCAGCCTGGCCACTTAGTGACTTAGTGAGACTATGTCTCAAAAAAAAAAAAAAAGATAAAAATAAAAATAAAGAAACAGGGCTGGAACTGTAGCTCAGTAGAAAGGCCCTGAGTTCAATCCTTTGTACCCCGCCCCTCAAAAAAGGTAGATCTGCCCTGTTCACCCTCTGGCTAGAGACTCAGGAGCACGCATGAGCCAGGGCAACTATCGGGAGGAAGTGGTGGTGAAGCTGGGGGCTGGGCTCCCAGATGGCTTCTGATCAACAACCTAATCAGGCTGCCTTGACGACAGGGAAGGTACTTTCCAGGGCACTTAAAGTTCCAGTCATTACTCTTCCCAGAGCAATGAGCTGCATCTGTGAGTGTGGCGCCCCACGCCGACCACTGCAGCTGGGCTGGACGCAGAAGAAACTCCAGCTGGCCCTCCGGGCCATGGCAGGCCTTGGTGCTGAAGGCCACACTCCCACCTTGTCCTCACGGTCCAGTTTTCCCAGGAATCCCTTGGATGCTAAGATGGGGATTCCTGGAAATACTGTTCTTGAGGTCACGGTTTAGCAGCTGGACTCGCCTCCCTCCCACCCCAGCTCTGCCCCCGTGGGATGAGGGTCAAGTAGAAGGCTGAGCACTGGAGGTAAGAGGGCCTGCGAATCATGTTCGTGACCTTTAATTGCTTTTCTTTCCACTGTGTCCGTTTCATTACAAGGCTGGATATGGGGACTTCACCACAGTCCGTGCTTGGGAAACTTGTCCCAATACACACAGCTGAGGAGTGGCTGAACCAGGATACTGCAAGGCAGAATTCCCTCCCATCTCGCCCCCCCATCACACCCTTCCCCGTAGGCCTTGTAATAAGAGGCTGTGGCATTGTGTCCACATTACCAAGAAACTGATACATGCAGATGAATTTATTTCAAAAGTTTATTAAATCATTAAGCCAGGCATGGTGGTGTATGCCTGTAATCCCAACTACTCAAGGCTGAGGCGGAAGGATTGCAAGTTCAAGACCAGCCTGGACTACATAGCAAGGCCCTGTCTCAAAAAACAAGAAAATAAGTTTATTACATCAGCTAGGTAAACTAAAAACCATAAATCTTTGTTCAGTTTGGAATACAGCCACAGAAAAATGGAAAATTTTTCATCAAGGTAGAGAAAACAAGACTCTGGATGCCCCCTCGTGGTATCTGTACCCACTGCAGCAACCATGGCCACTCACATAATCTCTAAAGTAGCTACAGACACGGGATTCAGGCACACCCTGAGATTCCCTTTGCCCCAGTCACTCTTCAGCCAGTGACCCGCTTAAGCCTTATCACCAGCTCATTGAGGCGATACCTTCTCTGTTGCTTACCACTTGCCTTTCCTTCCAAAGCCTCATGTCATCCTTAAACCCAAGTGACATCAATAGGGTTAATGAGGTTCAGAGAAGTAAAATGACCAACCCGAGGCCACCCAGATAGCCAAAGGCAGAGCCAGGACTGGTTTTGAAACCAGTCAAGTTCAGTGGCCTTTGGCAATGTCTTAACCAAAAGAAAGACCTACAAAAATTAAAAATAAAGACTGCCTACGGGCAATGCTAACTGACTGAATGCCAGGAGCCCTGAAGTGGTTCAGGTGCATAACTAGAACTTTCCCCAAACTCTTCCTGGGGGACTTTATGAAGTTAGTGGAGGTGGTGGCTGCCATAGCCCCAGGGTCCTCATTTTGGGGTGTGATCCTCACATTCCCAGGGACCAGGTGGCTTCACGGGCTGTGTCCCAAGCCCACCACACTGAAGACATTTAAGAGCTGAGAGCCTTTCCTGCTCATGCGCACACCCTGGAGCTGGCCTGACTGTGGAGACTAGACTTGTTCCTAACAATAGCAGCAACAGCCTCCACTCGTGACTATGATTACATGTTGACAAGCATGGCCTCAGTCCTCAGTAGACCCCAGTGCGGTAGGTTCTACCATTTGATCCCTTTCGCAGATGAGGAAGCCACAACCAAGAGAGGTTGGGACCTTTTTCTCCGCTCACGTGGCTAAAGAGCTGTGAAGCTGGAAACTAATCAGGTCTGTGTTTATGCTTTGAACCATTGTGTTGGGGTCCTCCACTCCCGTTTGGTCTGGCTGGAAAGGCTGTCTCCAGGTGGCTTCTCCTGGTGGAGAGGAAAAACCAAGTCTTCGCTGAGACCCAAGTGGCCTCCCTGTGCTCTGTGACTAATAAAGTGCGGGACCTTTGGCTTGTATCTTGTCTCTTTCTGGGAACTTGGGAGAGGGCGGGCAGAGAAGGCAGGGAATCTCTCAACAGCCCGGCTAACAGCCTCTGCATCACGAGATGCTTCCAGAGGTGGCATAGACTGCAACCAGGAGACACATCTGGACAGTCGAATGTTTCAGGAGGCTGCTGTGCCACATCTGGGAAAGCTTCAGTGTGACAGGTTAGAGGGGTGAGTGGCAGGGCAGGACAAAGAGCACTCAAGGTCTCTCCATGCAGCTGGCCGCTCCTTCAGTCTCAGGTCAAATAGGAAGCACACGGTCTGAAGTGTTAGGCACGTTCACACCTCAGTCAGGTGTTTGGCTCCTGGTGACCTCCAGGCACCGGCAGTCTGCAGTAACCTTGGATTCAGCCGTACCACAGGTGATACACAAGTTATTCCACTTTGGCATGGCCCTCCAAACTGCCCCATACTGAGAACAAAATCCCTTTACGTGGCGATTCCCAGCTCCCTAGGGCCTCCCCGCAGCTCTCCTCTGTGCCCAGAACGAGCTGGGTGTGGGAGCTGAGCTCACTGCTGAGGAACTGTCCCCGCCGGGCTGAGTGCCCTGCCGCCACCACTGCGCCAGCCCAGGCACGCTGTTCCTCTCAGCCTTGACTCAGGACCCAGCCGGAGCCCAGGGCTTCTAGGGTCCCAGGACTTATCCACGGGGCAGTTCCTCTAGAACGCCCAGTGCACATGGAACTCGGCAGCTACTAAGATGAAGCTTCTTGGCCCCCGTAGATGCTTACACACTGCAGTATGAGATTTGTGGTGGTGTGGGGTCTCATTATAGAGGGGTGCACAGGAAAACAGCAAGTCTCCTCCTAAAGCAGCCACCTCCCTACTGACCTCAGCGTACCACAGCGAGCATCGTCCGGCACACGTAAGTGTCTGGTGTGGACATAGCAGTACACACGCCCCCAGAGGAGCCTGCTGTGAAGACAGCTGTAGCACAGGCATGGCGCACAGAGGTCCTGACTCTGCTTCGGGAACCCACCATCCCGGGCTGAACACAGCCCTGTAAGTAAGAGGGATTTCAATCCCATCCCCCGATGCCATGCCCCAGGCCTTCACGATGTGGAGGGACAAGCCCATTGACAGGTCCCCAGGCCCAGACTCTGCTGGGATGGAGGGTCTGTGCCGCCTTGGACTCAGGAGGAGCCCTCAACTAGTGCCTTGGTGAGGAGAAGGTGCGGGAGCAGGACGAAGGCAGAAGGAAGAGGGTGCCCTCGTATGGCCGACTGTGAAATGACAGATTACTTTGCTTACAAGGACTTTCCATAATATTTATGTCATCAGTGACCATTACCTAAAACATTTGCATAGAAGTTTGAATTTCAAAATGCACTTCCCATCTTGTGTCCTCACTTGATCCTTGGTATGAGAGGTGTATTAGTTACTTTTCCTTGTTGCTGAGACAAAATACCTGACACTCAAAATTAGAGGAAGAAGGTTTATTTGACTTACAATTTGTAGAGGTTTCAGTCCACAATCACCTGGATCCAAGGCAGGGTGGCATGGCAGCCAGGCAGAAAGAAGCAAGGCAAGCAAGAGGTGCAAGCAAGGGGTAGGCAAGCCTCTTTCTATCCCTTATATCTCATCCAGGCTACCTGGCTTTAGGGTGGGTAGCACCCCCATCCTCAATCCCAGCACCCTTAATCCTAGTATCATATCCTTGATCCCAGCAGAAGCATGCCAAACCAATCAGTGGACTAATTTAGTAATCACACACTCTAGATTCAGCCCCACCTATGACTGCATGAGGCTTTGGGGGGACATCCAGACACAAACCATAACAAGAGGGATATTGTCATCACAATTTTCAGAGGCCCATAGAGTTGAACCAGTACTTGTTATAAAATTAATCATGATGCTAATACCTCAAATTTGTTGAGCCCCTACTCTGTATCAGGCAAAGTGACTTTTTGTTTTGGTGCTGGGGATTGTACCCAGGCCCTTGGACCTGGTAGGCAAGTGCTATACCAGTGAGCACCATTCCCAGCCCCAGCACTGTGATTGACTTTACCTATGTGATGTCACTATGAGGTGCACGCTGTGGTCGGGTGGCTCAGATGTGGAATAAGTTGAGAGTGCTGGAAATGTGCTCAGGGTCCCCCAACAGATGAGCAGTAGCACCCAGAAGCTCAGAGTGGTCCAGCTGCAGCCCTGCATTGGAACCGCCATTCTCACACCAGCTCGCTGCTCTAGCTCTTGGGAGGGCCTGGTCACCTTGGACCAGGGAGACCTAGGGAGTCCTCACCGGCCAGCATGACCCCAGGAGCCCAACACAGTCCGGAGATGTGCTGGCCTTGGAGCGCCACCCCACTGGAGGCACCATCTTCCGCTCCTCAGTGCATAGAGGGAGCCCCAGAGGGAACCCCAGAGAGGGCTGGTTTTCTACCTCAGGGACAAGGGTGTCCAGGCTCCCAAGAGCTGCCTCTCGGAAGGGGCAGCAGGAAGTCACCGTGGATTGCTGCAGGGTGTGGCTAGAAGGGCCAGACAAGGGAGCTAAAATAGGACGCTGGTCCTGAAAGGAGGGGCTTGAGGAGAAGCCCGGGGAGGCCGGGAGGATGCCACAGGGCAGTCTGTGCAAGCCGTGGCCGTCGCTGCAAGGGACGCCCCAGGAAAGGACCCAGGCCTGTCCCTGCCTCTCAGACCCAGACAAGCTCTCTCAGATGGGAGGGAGGCAGGCGGGCTGCATTCCAGGAGCCATCTCAGCAGGCAGGAGGTCGACCCTGACTTGCCCCTTTTATGGAAATTGTGGCGACAGTGCTGGAGTGGACTCACTCTGGGGACCAACAGAAGTATCTCCATTGCACAACCTGTGGGAGGCTGGAGAAACCACAGCTCCTTGAGTTTACAGCCTGTTCCTTTTGACCCACACCATTTACTACGCCTACATCCCTCAACTGCACGTCTCCTTGGCCTGCTCGGCCCAGCTCCTTACAGACAGGGCTGTGCACCTCTGCTTGCGCGCCTGCAGCGCACCACCTCACCAGTGAGACGTGCGTCCTTGGTCAGCTTTACTGTTAGGCAGCCCCCTTCCCCTGCGAGGGTGTAACCTCTGCCGTTTCCCCATCTCTTTGCTCCTCCAGGGGGTGCCCTGCAGCAACTGACAGGAAGTGGCCCTTCCTTCCCTGAGCGCTGAAGCCCCAGTTAAATCTGCCCACAGCCCCATGGGCCTCAGAGTCAAAGTTTGTTCCTCTTCCCACATAGACCCTGATTTTAAGAACTTGTCACATCTTTAGAAGGTTAGGTTGCCTTTGAGAATCCAATAAAAGCCATCATCCACCTCCGTGGAGAAGAATACACAATGTCAAATGTTACCGCAGAGGTTCGTGGACCCTAAGAACACATCCCTGAACGTCACAGTTTCTAGAAAGTGTTCTTTAGGGTTCACTTATGTATTTGACAAAGGTCTCCAGAGGGCCAGGTACTGGAAAGTAAACCAAACAGATCCCTGCGCCAAGAATTCACAGACTACAGCAGGGAGGCAGCCACAAAGAAACAGCTCCAACATCAAGACAGTTTTATACTGAGACACATTTAGCAACATGAGGGAATTCGCACATTGCAAGCAGGGTGGCCGGATAAGAAGGAGCAGGAATAGGGGAGCTATTTCAACTCGCCAAGTCCAGGAGGGCTACTCAAAGGAAGTGATGATGGAGCTGAGATCTGGTGACAGGAAGAGAATGGGAACTGCAGGGTCTGGGAGTCTAGGCAAGAGCAAGGATGGCACCAAGGTCCCTGGCAGAGGGAATGGGAACTCCTTGGAGGCAAGGCAGGGGGCAGCATGGAGCCCAGAGTGGGAGAATGCTAAGAGGACTGTTGGGCTGAAAGGCCAGGTCACAGGGACACTTGAGGAATGTGGATCTCATCTAAGGACAGTAAGTGATGCAGTCAGATACACATTTAAAAATATCACTCCTCTATGGAGGCTGAGGCAGGAGGATTGCCCCCAAATCAAGGCCAGCCTGAACACATAGCAAGACAATGTTTCAGAAAATAAAACAAACAACAACAAAATCACTCCTAGCTAAGCCCAGCAGCACGTGCTTATATAACCCTGGCTACTCACAAGGCTGAGGCAGGAGGATCACAAGCTTCAGGCCAGTCTGGGCAACTTAGCCAGAGCCTGTCTCAAAATAAAAATAAAAATAAAGGATCTGGGGATGTAGCTCAGTGCTCCCTGGGTTCAATCCCAAGTACCAAAATGAAAACAGTTAACCGTATTCCTAAATGGAACAGGGAAGGCAAAATGTATTCTTCTTTCATATTTTCTTACTTTTATATTTTTTAAAAACACTGGAAAAATACAAAGGAACCTAATACAATTGATTATGGATGAAAGCAAAACTTCTCAATATGTATTTTAAACTGTTTTCTCACACACACACACATATATCCTATCTTCTTTTCTTGTGGTTGGCACAAGAAATTACCACAAAATGAGCAGCTTACAACAACAGAAATAGCTGGGCTCGGTGACACATGCCTGTAATCCCAGCATTTGGGAGGCTGAGGCAGGAGAGTTGCCGTGAGTTCCAGGCCACCCTTGACTATACAGTGAGATCAAGGCTAGCCTGAATTGCTTAGCGAGACCTTGTCTCAAAAACAAAAAACAAAACAAAAAAAAAACAACAAAAAAAACAAAACTAGAAATTACCCTCTCATAGTTCTGGAGACCCAAATTCCAGAATCTAGGGGCTAGTGGGCCCGAGGCCCCTCTGACCCATGCCTCTGCAGTCTTCATGCCTCTGAGCCCACTTTGCCAGGGGCTGCTCAGATTTCTCTCTGCAAATTTCCCCTGTGATTCTCTTATGAGGATTCTTGTCATTGAATTGGGGCCCATCTGTATAATCCAGGACATTTTCTGCATCTCAGGATCCTTAAATTAATTGTACCTGCAAAGACTCATTTTCTAAATAAAGGCACATTCACAGACTCTGGGAATCAGGATATGAACTCATCTTTTGGGATGCTGCCCATCCAACCCAGCCATTACCATCTCAAAAATGTCAAAGTACACCTAAGTATTTGTTCTAGCCGTGGTATGGGGTGGCAGAGGGCTACTGGTAGCAGGATGGAGGCTGTAGGGAGAAGGGAGGTAGAAGACATGGCTGCGGAGGAGACAAGGCTCTGGGCCTCCGAAAGGACCTGCTGCAGGGAGAACACAGCGTCCCCACCTCCCTGGCTACACTCACTGGTGCCTTCACCGAGGACAAAGCGGGCTTGAAGCAGATGGGACGTAAAACGACTGAGGGAGAAGTCTGAGACAGTCCAGAGCAGAAAGGTCCTGGGCTGGGACTGTAGCTCAGTGGTAGAGCACTTGCCTGGCACACTTGAGGCCCAGGCTTCAATCCCCAGCGCTGGGGGAAAAAAAAGAAAGAGTAGACAGTTTCATGCTGGTGGTTGGAAGGATGTAGCCTCAGGCCCAGAAAGCAGAAACTTCCCCCCTCCATGGTTCAGCCATCTTGGGAGACTGTGAGTCAGCCCGGGAATCTAGGTTGCTCCCAACCCACAACATATACCACCAATTCTTTGACTCTAAATGCAAAACTTCTAATCTCCAGTGTAAATTTGAAGATTCCCATGACTGATCTTTCCACATAATTCTGAGTCCAAGTCAAGCAGGGCAACATACATAGTGCAATCTGGTTTGGGAGTGGGGGAGGCTCTGTGTGTGTCTGTAACAGCACTTATTCCTGGGTGAGCCGGACATTATGCTGAACTCGGCATGCTTCATCTCCTTTAATTCTCTTGACCACACTTTGAAGAGGAGCTATCATGTTTTCCATCTTTCAGAGGAAGAAAACTAAGTGCAGAGAGGTTAAGTAACTTGCTCAATCAGCCAGCTAGTAATCACTGAAGCCCGGACCTGCACTGTGGCAGGCTCAGCCTTTGTGTCTGTAACCATCACCATCCCTCATTTAGGCCCACTCGTGGGTAGAAATGTGCATAAAAAGCCAGGTGTGGCGGCCTCACCTGTAATCCCAGCTGCTTGGGAGGCTGAGGCAAGAGGATCACAAGTTTGAGGCCAGCCTAGGCAACTTAGTGTCTCAAAATAAAAAGGGCTGGGGGATAACTCAGTGATAGAGTGTCCCCAGGTTCCATTCCCAATGCCAAACAAGAAAGGGAGGAAGAAGGAAGGAAGGAAGGAAGGAAGAAAGGAAGGAAGTTAGTTCAAACAATATTCCATAAATGGTTGCTCTGAGACGGGTGGGGGAAGAATTACACATTATACAGTGTGCCTTGAATTGTCTCCAAAGAACATGTTTCTCTTCTTAGTAAATAGACACCTGCTCATCAAAAGAAGAATCTGGAAGAACATATACCAAAATGTCAACAACCGTCCCGTCTGGGGAATGTGGACATGTGGAGCAGTCTACATTTCGTGGTGTGTATTTTGGGGTTGTTTGATGTTTGTGAGCCTGTACTGCTTTTGTAAGCAGAAAAAAGTAATTAAGAAGATGATGGAGGAGGAGGAAGAGGAGGAGGAAGATGACTCAGCTGCTGTTCTGGGATGCTGGGAAGCTCCCAGCCTGGGGCTACCTCCTTGATGGGTGCTGGGCTCCTTTTCCACGCCCCCCCAACACACCCTAACTGGAAAAACTGGTGCTTCCCCCACCCCTAGCCTGCCGACCAGGTCACCGCTGCTTTGTAGTTTGTGGTAAACTTTCTCATGCTTAATCCTGCCCACAGCGCTGCACGGTGGGGACGCCTGAGCCCATTGGCCAGATATGGAGACAGAGGCTTGGTGAGGTAAAGCTCCAAGCCACCATCATGCAGCTAGTCTTCAATTACACCAGGCCACACTCTCAGGGCAGGCCTCCCCAGGGCTGCAGTGGTTCAAACTCATCTTTAGGAAGGTGGGGTTTGCAGCCTAAAACCACCCTGTTGAGTCTTGTTTAGCCACATGAAAGTGCAGGGCGTGCCTGTTCCCTGAGACCAGCTCCTGCTGTTCCGGGCACCTGCCTTGGCCCGAGGCAGCACCCCCAGAAGGCACAGCGTGAAAGGGCTGGGGCGAGTGGGCAAACTGAAGGCAGGGGCAGAGGGCGGGGCATGGGCTGGGCCAGACACCTGAGTATGACCTGGATGGAATCACTTGTAAACAGTCTGAGAACTAAGTAAGGAATTCTACTGTGTTTAGCACCCTGCTGGACAGAGTATATGCCGAATAAATGCTTCTAGTTGTTGAGAGGAGGAAATTGGTTGAGGGTTGGATTTTTTTTTTAAACCATTACTGGAGATTGAATTCAGGCCTTCGCACACAACTACATCTCCAGCTCTTCATTTTATTTTGGAGCGGGGTACTGGGGATCGAATTCAGGGCCTTACACTTGCTAGGCAAGGGCGCTACCACTGAGCTAAATCCCCAACCTCCTCCAGCCCTTTTTTATTTTGAAACAGGTTCTCATTAAGTTGCTAAAGTGTCTAGGCTAGGTTCAAACTTCAGTCTACCTGCCTCGGTCTCCCAGAGTGCTGGGATCACAGACTTGTGGCACCACACCCTGTCACACCAGTTCATTTCCTTTCAGGAATGTTTACCAAGAGCCCACCATGTGCCAGGCCCGGGCTGAGCTTGGGGACACAGTGGAAGACGTACTTCAGCTCCCTGGGGAGGCCTGGGCAGAGGACACTGCCATTTCTGCAGCCTCTACTGTGGAGGACCGGAGCTGGTGGGGCTGGGCCTTCAGGCAGGGTGGCCTCTTGGACCTCCACGGAGGCAGCACGATGGTAAGGGGCGGCACAGGAGGGAAGGGCAGTGGGCCAGGGTTGCGGACTTCTTGCTCAAGCAGGGTTGAAGGTGGACTGCGGGAGTCCTAGAGGAAGCAGAGGGACAGACTCCATCTGGACTTCAGCATGAGCCCAGCTAACAGTCTGTTTGGGGCCGGGGCTGATGGCTGGGCTGATGCCTGGTGACCTCCCTTTCTGCCTGTGTTTCCGCTTTTTCTACACTGAGTAGCTAGAAGAGGGGCACAAGCTGTGGTCTGGCAGCCCTGGGTTAGGAATCAGGTGTCCCTGTTCCCCACCAGGGGCTCTGCCTTGGGCAGCTCCACCCTCTCTGAATCTCGATGTCCTCATCTGTCATGATGTGGGGACAGCTGGCTTCTCTGAGGAACTTCTGCTCGCAGGGATGGGAAGCACGCTAGGACTTGCCCTGATGAAGCTGTGGCAGCACAAGCCCTGGGAACTCAGTGGGCTTCAGTTCCTACCCGGCCTGTGCAAAGCCACTGGGCCTCTCTCTAAAACTCAGTTTCCCCTCCGATGAGAACCTGAGCCAGTCCGTGCATGCGCTTCCTCTTCGTGGAACACCTTCTCTTAGTGGAGCATGGACATCCAGGAGACAGTGGATCCTGGACTCCAGGTTTGGGAAGTGCAGGGTGGCTGGAGGAAGCAGCCTTGGGGGCTGGGTCCACGTGGTGGCTCAAGTGCCAGAAGAGAGCAGCAGAGAGCACGAATCCACCAAGAGCCTGCCTGTGACCTTGGGAGGCTCCAGGCCGAGGCCTGGGGATTTTCAGCCTCACAACCCTCTGGAAGAGGTTTCACAAGTGCCTCTGGCGCATCAGCGTGCTCTCAGTGCTGGGCCCCAGGTGGCCTGCATGCTGCGCTCTCCACCCTGATGCCCCCTTCGAGCTGTGTCCCTGTGCTCCTGACTGCAGCTGATGGTGCCCAAGGCAGTGAGAACAGCTGCGACCAGCAGGACGGGGAGGGCACCAAGGACAGAGGAGGCCGAGAAGGGCACTAGGAGAAGGGGCCCGCGGTCAGGGACTCATCGAGGGAGCGGCAAGGCCTCCCGCAGGGCCTGTGGCTTCTTGCTGTGTGGTTTCGAAAGGGTGAGCAGGTGCTGTAAGAAGGGTTGGCTCACACCCAGCCGCTCTCGGACACACTCCTTTGCACACATACACTTGCATTAACATTCATGCATCCTGGAGAGAGTGGTGGACGTTCCCCTCCCTCCAGCTGGGGCCCAAGAGAAAAGCCCAGTTTTCAGCAATCTGTGAGGTGCCTCCCACCCAGTTCCAAAAGGATCTGAGATAGCCCAGAAGGTTAAAACTGAATGAAATATGGTAAGAATAAAAGAGAGAGAGAAGCAGAGGAGGGTGGAGGTGCTAAAAGTGCAAGCCTGGCTTCTCTGCTCCTCTGTGACTTCAGAGCCCCTCCTGGGCAGCCTGGCCTGCTGTCTGCTGCACTGTGGCTCCTGTGGGCTCACGCCCCACTCTGCTTGTCCCAAGAGAGCTGTGAGAGGCCTTCTTGCCTCCCACCAAGGCCTCTCTGCCTGCATGGTCTGGGCCGCCAGCCTCTGTGCTCCCTCCACTCTACAAGATGGCAGCACTGCAGGACATTTGAGTGAGCCCCTCACAAATGGTGCTTCCCACCCTCCACCGCTCAGGCTGCTGAGCTGAACCCTTGGCTCTGGCCTCTCTGCTTCTTCATGGTGAGGCCTCAGCCAGCCAGCACCTCAGTGCTAAAACAGACTTTACAGCCTCAGTCCTGACTCTCCACTCATCTGACCCTCAGTCCCAAGAGCCCTTCCTCCCATTTCTCAATGAGGACCTCATTCCAGTAAGGTCCCCAGTGACACAGCCTGACGCTCCAAAGCTCTTCAGTCAGCTGTTGCTGCCTGACAAATGAGTCAGCCCCACCGTTTGTGGTTTATTATTTTTCAGGATTCGGTGGGCTGGCTAGGCTCATCTGGCTGGGCCTTCTGCTGTATTTGGTGTCAGCTGGGACCACTCAGGCAGGTGCCCACAGATGGGAGATTGGCTGGGGCAAGAATGTCCAAGATGCTTCCCTCACGTGTCTAGTGCCTCTGTTGTAGTAACTGGAGGGTTTCTTCTCTCGCGTGGTACATGGTCTCTCCTGAAGGGTGGCCAGACTTTTGCTTTGTCTTGTTTTGTTTCTGTTTTTGAGACAAGGTCTCATTACGTAGCCCAGGCTGGCCTCAAACTCATGATTCTCTTGCCTCAGCCTCCTGAGTGCTGGGATTACAGGCATGCACTGCCACACTGGGTTTAGCCAGAACCCTTTATATAACTGCACTGGGTTTTAAGAGAGCAAAAGCAGGAACTGCCAAGTCTCAGCCTGGAACTGGTGCAGCCTCACTTCAGCCACATTCTCTTGGTCAGAGAAAGTCACAGGGCAAACCCCAGTCATGATGTAAGAGGAAGAAAAGTGGGCTTCGCCTCTGCTGGGAGGAATGGCGCACAAGGACTAGAGCAATCGCAGGCAACTGTCTTTTAGACACTCCCATAATGGGCATGCTCAGTAGGCACTCAGTGTATTTCTTGTGCAACAATGTGAGCAGCAGGAAGACCAGACAACTGGGACAATGCTTTTCATAACAACTACACTTCCAGGCAGAATTGCATCCTGGTTAGTGTATTCCTGGGGACTTTTTCATTTGCCAATGCCAGACACCTAGATTCGCCTGATGTAAGCAAAAAGGATAAAATGATTACTGACTCATACATTGGGAAATTCAGGGTATTCCAGCTTTGGGCATTCCATTACTTTGACACCCAAGTAATATCAATGGAAATGTGTCACACTGTTCAGTTTCTGCTCTGCTGTCCACGTGTTTGTCCTGTTTCCTCATTCACAAGCTAGTTCTTTTTATTCAATGTAAAGATGGTCACCAACAGGGCTGGGGATGTGGCTCAGTGCTAGAACACATACCTAGTATGCGTAAGGTCTTGAGTTCAATTACTGGCACCACACAAGAGATGGCAACCAGCAGCTCAGGCATGTGTCCCAGCAGTTCACTAGCCGCAGTGGGAAACATTTGCTCCCTAGGACTCCCCAGTAATTTCAGTTAAAGTCTCAGGACTATCACATAATGGTCCAGACTGGGCTGTGATCTAATGCCCGATTCAATCGCTGTGCCTCTGTGTATGTGTCGTTGAAGTGAGCATGCAATCACTGTGACTCTGATTAGCTAGGCCTGGGTATTGTGCCTACTGCCTGGTGGAGAAGAAGGGTAGAGCCAGCCCCTCTAGAATCATATGTAGCGAAAGCTAGGGTGGGGCAGGGGAAAGTTCCTCAGGAGAAAAGCAGGTGATGTCACCAAGAGGTGAAGGAGTCATCATAATGCTAAGAGGGTGAACCCAACAGAGGGCCACTCCCTTATCCGATGTGTTGGCAGACAAAGAAAATCACAGGGCTCAGCTGGAGATAAGTATTTCCCTGGTTCTGAATTCCAGAACAAAACTCTTCACACAGCAATTGACTCCAGGGCATTTCCTGACATTGTGGACAACAGCTTCACCCTCATTTTTACATGGATATAAAAAATCCTTCAAGTTTGTGTTTCACAAATTGCCCACCTGTGAAAGCCAAGGATGAAACACTTCATTGCCTCAACAGAAGACAATTTTGCAGGTTGCAGAGCTTGCTGCGTTCCAGGGGAAAGGCTTCCAAACATTGGGATAGTGCTCAGTCAGCATGGAGAACAGGGTGGCTGTCATGTTGGTGAAGCTTCCTTGCCTTCTTTCATTGGTCTCCTCATCTCATATATTTCTATCAGTTACCTGTTTGGAGTCACAGGCAGGTCTTTGCTGTAATAGAATAGATTTGAGAGTCACAAACTCATGGACATTTACAGCTGAAAGAGATCAGAAAGGAGGAGATTGCTGATCTCCTATCTCTCTATCTATGGAGGAGATTGCTGATTTTCCCTCAATATCCATTCTCCCCTTACACAAAGATGGACTTATTAGCCAGAACCATGGGACCTGGAATAAAGACTACATTTCCCATCCTCCTTTGCCACTAAGGATAGCCATGTGACTAATTCTGGCCAATGAAATGACCGCATAAAGATCCCATTACAGCTTCTGAAAACTTTCTTTTGCTGTCTGTGTCTTTGTCCCTTCATCCTTCCAATTGCATCCCTTCTTTGATCTTGCTTCCTGGAATGTTGATAGGATTGCCACCATTTTGAACCATGAGGATGAGGGCCACACGCCAGGGAAGATGACTACATAAGGGAAGTTTCAAGGGCTCCTGATCAGGTAGGCAAAGCTACCAGGACATCATTAGTTTGGTTTATTTTATTTTATTTTTGGTTCTGGGGATTGAACTCAGGGCTTTGCCCTTGCTACGCAAGTGCTCTACCACTGAGCTAAATTCCCAGCCCCACATCATTAGATTTTGATGGGAGAAAAAAGTAAGTATTCATATTGTGGGAAGCCATTATTGCTCAGGCTTCTGCTTCTTTCTATCAAATCGGATTGTAATTAACCACACATGATCTTTTCTAACTTTTCCCTGTTCTTCACCTCCCCCATCCCAAACATGCACATCTTCCACAAAGGCTTGGCTCCTCTCCAAACCAGTGGACAAAGGGGCATTGTGCTATTTATACAACTAGAGCCACAGGTACTTGCTACCTATTGAAGTCATTTCATGTAGGAAGAAACTTATTATTCAAGCATTACTCATACTCATTCATGCAGCCTGATCTCAAGCCAAAGGCTCCTGCCCAGGAGGCCCAGCCAGCCTCATGCACATAGCGCCCCTGGACTTCTCTTCCTCAACTCTCTTGGCCTTCCTCACAAGGTCTGCTGGCTTTCAGCCCTCAGGCCGTCTCCTGAAGACACAGGGAAAACTGTCCAACTTCCGTAACTCCTGGGCACAGCCTGTGAATTTCTCCTTCTGTGATGCAATATATTATATATCAGAGCAGCTTGAAGACACTTCGAATATGTGAAATTTCTTCAAAATTGGAAAACAGCTTACACACTTGAAAACATTCTCACACACTTTCATTTTCCATGTGTCAGATAGATTCATAAAGAGTAATAGTAATAACAATGTCCCCTTTACAAAAACTTAAAAGAATACAGAAGACGTAATACAAAAGTAAAAATTAAAATCAGGAACAGAAGAATAAAAACAAAGAGAAGCAAGTCATAAAATATAATCAGACTAATAGATGTGAATCGATATGCACATGACATACTTAGGTACTCTGCTGTCATTTATAAATTATTTATTCATTTATTGCAGTATACTGGGGCTCGAACTCAGGGCCTCACTCATGGTAGACAAGTGCTCTACACTGAGCTGTGCAGTGTGACCTAAAAATACACTGAATTACTTTTAAGAATTTATTGCAGTAAGAGACACATTGCTATTAATCCCTCTTGAAGCATTTCCCTTCGTTTTGAACACACTTCCGTCCCTCTTGCTACTTTCGGAAACAGTTCTGGAAGTCCTCTTTCGTGAGGGTTTTTGCTTGTGCTGCCAGAGTTGCCTCTATGTCCTGAATTGATTCAAAAAGTTTACCTTTCATAGTCATTTTGACTTTCAGGAAGAGCCAGACGTTGCTTGGTGCCAGATCCAGTGAAGAAGTTCAATGAGGACACATCATAATGTTTTTAGAAGTCTGCTTTTCCATTGGATGGCACTTGGCAGTCTATTTTTGATACCTGGTAAAGACACTCAGGGAACAGGACTTCAAGAACTGCTTCAGAAAGTGGAAAGAAGGATGGCATAAGGGTATTCAGAGCAAGGGGAAGTACTTTGAAGCAGATTAATGGCAAGGTGTCTTTTACTGTAATACTTTTTCTTAAATGCAAACATTCACCATACTTCTGTATTTTCAACACCCTTCATAAGCTCCCAGCCCTGCTGCCATTTACTAAGTGCTGAGTTTTCCTAAGACCCTGAAATAAGCAGGAGACACTATGTAATTAAATCTTCATGAGCATCTTGTGAGGGAGATATTATCAGTAATGTACAGATAATGAGAATGAGACTTACGGAGGTTAAGGCCCATTCTAAGGTCTCACAGGCTCTGAATAGTAGAATCAGTGCCTGGCCCACCCTCCCCCGGCTCAGTCTTTGCCCCTCATTCCTTTGGACAAACTAGGCCCTTGACCGAGAATGCTCCTTCCTGCTTTTTTGGTGGTACTGAGGATTAAACCCAGGGGCATTCTACCACTGAGCTAATCCCCAGCTCTCTTATTTCGACACAGCATCTTGTCAAATTGCTCAGGCTGGCCTTGGACTTCTGATCCTTTTGCCTCCGCCTCCTGAGTAGCTGGGATTATAGGTGTGTGCTACAACGTCCAGTTTTCCCCTGCCATTTTCCTGACCCTGGTGTCAGTTCCTCCGCTTCTCAACTGCAGTGTCATCTTCTCGGCCAGGCCTTCCCTGACACCCATCTAGAACAGGCTCTGCCCTCTCTCATGACTGTTCATAACAAACTCCTTCCTACTTAGCAGGGTCCATGGTTCATGTTCAGTTACTATATTTGTTCACATCCGTCTCCCTCCCTGTAGACAGGACTGCACCTGTCTGCTTTGCTGCTGTATCCATAGCAACTGAAACAAAGCCTGCCACATCTGGCGATGGAACGTGGGTAAGGGACAACAGCCCATGGTCACCATCACGGCAAAACCTGATTTCTGGAGCTCTCACCATGGCTGAGACCAAAGGCTCCCTCAGAGAGCACCTCATCTAATCTCTTTATCATAGAAAGGGAAAACTGAGGTCAGAACATGCAAGGGACTTGTCAGGGCCTTGTGGTAGTTAGACACTGAGCTGGGTCCCAGCTCTAGACCAAGAGCCTGGCACCCGCAGGTTGTCCCAGCTATGTCAGGGTTTGTATCTGTGCGGGGATAAAGTAAAGCAGGAGGGCCCAGACATGTGGGGAGGAGATGGGGAGGCCTGCTGGCCTGGCTGGGAAGGTGTCCAGCACTCCCACACAGCAGGCAGTAAACACGTTCCCCTCCCGCCCATGGCCAGCTGCACTATGGAGTGGGGGCCCACGGGAGGGTGCCTGACTCACCCAGGTCACAGGGCACTTTATGGCTCATTGCCTCAGCATGTGCCTCTTGTCCCAGTGCACAGAAAAGAGAGAGGGACATTAAGGTCTCCCCTAACCCTGTTCCCCGGTCGGGCCATACAGAGGCCCAGAAAGAGATAGGCCAGCCTGCAGCCCGCTTGGGCCTCTCCCAGGACCAGCACCAATGTCACTCTATACCAGGCGGGAGAGCGAGGAGAAAGGCAGGGGAGACGCTAACAAATGAGGAAAAACTTACGGTGAGCACCCTGCCCTGCCTCCCCACTGTACCAATGGGGAAACCAAGGCCAGGGCTGGGAACTGCTCCAGGCAACACAGCAAGCCCATGGCAAAACCAAGACAAGCACCCCGCTCTTGTGAGCCTCGGATTCCTGTGTTCTAGCGCCTGCCTGCCCCTTGTCCCCACTCCGGCCACCCTCTTCCTTCAGCTCCGACCGGCACTCTGACTGGCCCTCTGCTTGTGCCGGTTCTCCTACCCAGATTTCCTTTCTTGACCTTTCTCAGCCCTGCAGACTCCTACTGAACAGTACAGACCTGTTTACTCTGTCATTATGTTACAACTAGAGTCCTAGGTCAGATCCCCAGGGGCCTGGTTCCAAGGAGTCCCAATGTACCAGGTGTGGCCACTCGCCCCGAATATCAGATGGTGAAAATCAGAAAAGGAATTTAGAGCACAGTATAGATCTGCTAGGAAGACGAAAGGACAGCCTCCTCAGCCTTGTCTTTGAGGGTACTGGAAAGAGTTTCAGGTTTAAACAGGGAAAGAATTGGGGCAGGACAAGGGGTGCGCGTGGTTCCCAGCCTTGGTCAGACTGTGGTCTGGTGGTCATTATCTCAAGTCTGGTTCCGTAAGGTCTGGAGGTCTAGGGCGTGTGAGGGCGATTTGGTTCCCATCTTGAGTTGACTGTTGCTGCTTAGGGGGCTGCCTCAGTCCAGTCATGAGAGAATCTGCCTGCAAGGCTCTCTGTTCCTGGAATCTTGAAAATACCTTAGTTACTCTAATCATGGTGTCAGCAGTCTTCAAAGAGGACTAGAGAGGTTAAGTAAATTTGGAGGTAATCAACCTTGTTGGACCAGTTTTTAGATGATGGACACTCCTTGAATGATTAGCTAGTCTATGTGCAGAGCTGAGCAGGAATCTGACCCAAGGTCTGAGGTAGGAAAAGGAGACAGATGTGCAATGAAGGCGGATATGCCGAGCTTTTATCCGGCTTTTAGTTCCCCATCAGACATCTGCAGGCCTACAAGTGAAGAGTCAGCACTTTCAGCAAAACAGCCTCTAAGTCCCTGCTACAATTATTCCCTAAACAATACAGTATAATAAACAATATGGCATAACAACTATTTACATCTTGCTTGCATTGTATGAGGTATTATAAATAATCCAGACTGATTTAAGTATACAGGAGGCTGTGCATAGGTTACATGCAAAAACAACACCTTTTTATAGAAAGGACTCCAGCATTTGGGGATTTTGGGTGTCCTCGAAAGCACCATGGCTATGAGGGATGACTGTGCTTCAGAATAATTTTGAGTGTTTTCGCCATGCAGCCCAGCGCAACCCAGGACTGGGGTGGGTCCTGCCATGTCAGCAGCTGCCCTCAGATGCCAGCACTAGGGCTGAAATCCCAGCAGCAGCAAAACCTGGTTGCTGGCAGCAGCCCGGAATGATTCACAGGGAGTGGAAGACAGGAAGGCTTGGGTGTCACCCTGGGTTAAAAAGTCTCAGCGTCAGGAATAAGAGCTTGGGACCCAGCCTGAGACCTGACCCAACCTGCCTGTCTCCTCTGGGCTTCTGCATGCTGGGAGATGTCACCAAGGCTCAGACTCCCGGTTAGAACCGCATGGACAGTTTTTAGCCCTGTGCCAGCTCCAGTAGACTGCTGCTGCTGTCTGGAGGCTGTCTGAAAAGGAGGAAGGAAGACTGATGGTAGCCATTTAGTGGATACCCCGGGCTACAACGTCTCTTAGGGTCCTGCCTTGCCCTGATGAATGCATTCCTGTGATCCGAATCACCAGCAGAGCCGCCATGTCGCTGCACACGGACAGCCCAGCCTTTTGGGGGAGATAAAGGCTGCAGGCCGAGCCCTCTCCCCTCCACGGGTTGCCAGATAAGCCTTGGCTCCAGCTTGTTCCAGCCACTGGTTCTCCTGATCACCAGCTCAGAACAGGCCCAGGCAGAGTGTTAGGCTACACTGTTTCCTGCCTGCGGGTTGGGAAGAACAAGGGGCAGGAACTCTGGAGAACCTGGGAAGAGGGTTGCAGGCAGAGTCCAGTCTCAAGCTGATAAGCAGCCCTGGACGTTGCCCTGAGAATTTCAGTCACCGCTTCCTTCTTCCTCCTAGAGTGGCTCAGGCCTCCTCCAGCACCACAGTGTCTGGCCTAGGCCCCTTATTAGGCCAAGGAGCTGGGTGTGAAGCCTGGCTGGCTGTGAGGATTTGGGCCACTCTGTGCCTCAGTTTCTTTATCTGTGAAATGAAGAAGATTAATAGCACTGGATTCAATCTCATGAACTGATAGGGAAGGAATTTGGGGGAATTGTATCTCCCCCAAATTTCTGTCCACCAGAACCTGAGAATAAGACCTTATTTGGAGGGGAAAAAAAAGGTCTTTCCAAATGTAATTAAGTTGATTTCATACCAGAGTAAGATGGGCTGAAAACCCAGGGTGACTAATGTTCTTATTTTTAAAAAGGGAAATTTGAGCCCAGAGACAAAACGCAGGTACTCACAGGGAGAGCTGTACGTGAAGACGGAGCAGTGGCTGCACTCAAGCTGGAAGATGCAAGGAAGGTTGCCCCAGACCCATCAGAGGGCCTGGCTCAGCTGACACCTCCCGACTTGGAAGAGAGAAATTTGTTTTAAGCCACCCTATTTGGGATGATTGTTACAGCAGCCCTAGGAAACCAGCACAGGGATGTACGTCTGCATGCTACACAGACGGACCCAGCATGACACACAACGGGCCCTGCAAGGCAGGGGCTGCTGCCGCTGCCCCTGGTGTCGTTGCTGCTTCCAGCCTGGCTCCCCAAACCAGTGCTGTAACACAGGGTCTTCCTGACTCACGCGCCTGAGCTCCTCCCTCCTCCTGGGCTCCGGCTCCACTGCCACACCTGGCTAGCAAGGAACAGCCATGCGGTCAGACACAGCCAGACACGTGGGAGTAGATGAAGTCTCACAAAGGTTGACTGAGAGCAGGCCCAGACTGACCATCTCCATCCCAGTGTCAAGGTCAAAGATGGACAGAGGCCCTCAGCCTCCTCTAAATTCCTGGCAGTGAGACCCTTGGGGGCAGGCTTCGTCCACTTTGTTCCCACACTGGGCACAGGCCTGCCATTTATTAGGGTAGACTATGTGCCAGGCACTTACATTTATCCATCCAGTCGTCCTGTGAGATGCCGTCACTGTCCCCAGGTCACAAGTGAGGAGACTGAGGCAGACAGAGCTCACAGGACGGGTAAGTGGCAGAGCCAGGACTCGAATCCAGGTGGTCTGGCTCGGAGCCCAGGCTTTATCATTCACAACCCATATGGACGCAGGCAATAATGAAGGGTAAAGCGGACGGCAGCTGTGAGAGCTCACTCGGTCTCCTGAGATCAGCTGCAACCGCAGGGCCAAGACTTGGCAAATGAGGGCCCTTCACCTTCCTCAGCCAGGGCATGTGCAGAGCACCAGCTGCCACCGGAATCAACCCCATGCCCTCATCTCGGAGGAGCCCATGAGGATGCACGAGACCTGAGCAGCTCTAGAGGGCAGGTCCCAGCCCTCAGCGAGTGGTGGGGACTCTATCACTGGTGACCCAGCATACCCTTCTTTGTGTCCTCCCATCCTCTCCTCGCCACGGCAGCTCTGGGGAGCTGGTCTTGTAGGCTGCAGCATGACTCATTACCCCCTCTCAGCTGGCCCTCTTGCTCCCTCTTCTCCACTCATCTTCTTGCTTGTCCTTGCTACCAGCTGTTCTGCTCTTTGCCTCGAATTCATATTCCCCAAAAGACGATCTGTCTGGTTGAGCTAACTTTCCCACTAGGCTGCCTAAGGGGCTTGTGAATCAACTGGGAGATTGGGTCCTCACCCATGGTGGGGGGTCACCAGGCACCGCCCATGGCTGCTTCTGAGCAGGAGGCTGGGGGAGCCTCAGACACGTTGAAGCTGGTAACATGAACTTCAAGTTGGATCCTTCATGCCCCAACTCCCCTTGTAAACTGTAATGCCCAGTTCTCTCTCACAGGTCCCCTGCACTGCATGGGACCTCCAACCCAGAGCTAGACCCAGGCTGTCTATTTGGGGTACAGGCCACCACTCCTTCTTGTCCTGCCCGTGGCAGACATGGCCAGTCAGTCTATCCCACTGGCTGAGCACAGGTGCAGACTCATTCTTGAACCACTGCCAGTGGTTACTGATTCCAGCTGACAGGAAAGAACCAGATGGGATGGGAGGATCTCTCAGTCACTCTGGGCACCGGCATGATTGGAATGAGTCAGCCCGCACTCCTCACCTGGGCAGATCACACGGCCAGGGAGGGGCCTGGAACAGTGGTCAGTGCCCTGGGAGAGGTTCTGGTTACTTATGAGCCTGAGGATGTTGGCCTCAGCCAGCTCGTAGCGAGTGCCTGGACCAAGGGCAAGGCTGAGGGCGAGGTGCTGACTCACTGGCTCTGGGTTTGAAGTTCATCACCTGACCTCCTTTTGTCTCTGTCTCTGTTGTCAAACAGGCAGCCCCTGCCCCCCACCCCAGGGGTGCTCCCAGAGTTTTGAGAAGGTACCAAAGCACCGACCCCAAAGGCACATAAGCCATCGCATCTGTCTGGGGAGGCACCCATTGCGCGACATGGGGACCTTCCCAGCAGGCAGGCTGGACACCATCATGAGTGAGTGTGAGGTGACTCAGACTCCTGACCTCGGAGACCAGACTGAATCCCAAATTGCTGCCTGCCTTCTGCACTTAAGCTGCTTCCTCTCTCAGCACTTTGTGAAGCCCAAGTTCAAAGTCTGAATGAAAGACCTGATAATGAATCTGACCCAAGGAGGATACAAAGCTTTAATTATGGTGCTTATTAATGATCCTGATATATATCTTTGCTTCCTTGTATTTCTTCTGGGTTCCAGTTGCTTCCCTGTGCCCATTTATAAAAATAATTTGAAAGGTGCAGAAGGGGAGGACTGACAAGGCAGCCTGGTAGAGGTGGGGAGGAGGAAATAGCTATGGATCAGCCTGCTGGGCAAAATCCCATAATTCCAGTTATGCCATAATAACTCCAGCCTAAGCCATAATAAAAATAGGTAGCATTTGCCCTGCACTTACCATGCCTGAGCACCAGACTCACGGATTATTTTTTAGAGCACCATGGCAAAGACACATGATCTGTGGTATAATTACATCTGCATTTTACAGGTGAAAGAAAGAACAGCTTAGTGACTTCCCAAGGTCACCTTGCCACGAAGCAGCAGATGAGCAGTTTGGACATAGGCTTGACTTCAGGCCCCCAACTCTTGCCCACAAGCTGGTCTGCCTTCTGTGGCTGTCACAAGTTCCCCAAGACTTGAGCAGAGCAAGCAGATACCTCTCTAGCCTGTGCGTCCATGTGAAGCCAGAGGCCTGCAGGCTGAGCGAGTGTACGGCCTGTGGTGTCCCTTCTAAGGCCTGGCAAAAGAACTGTCCCAGATCACGTAACTCCACACTGAGGAAGACAAGGAGAGGAAAAGTATTCAGCCAGAAAAAGGAGAATACAGGACATCATGGGTAAGGCTCACAGGCACGGTACAAGGAGCACTGAGGTGAAGCTGTGGAGAGCGAGGCTGGCCCATGGTGCCATGACAGGGCACAGCTATGAGGGGCACCCGGAGGGGGCTGAACTGGGTGGCGACTACACAAGTGGACAGATACAGCAGAGTTCATCAGCTGTAGGCTTAAGTTTTGTACCCTTTTGTCATATCTAATATGTCCCTCAATTATGTTAAAAAGAGGTGAAGGCACTGGAGAAGATTCGGTAAAAATTAGGACAAATGAGGTGGGCTTTAAGTAAAGAAAATATCAACACCACCCCAGAAGAGAGAGAGAGAAAGAATAGACAGAGGTGGTGATGATCTTTGGCAGTTTTAACATGCAGGCTCCTGACCCTGGCTTGGCCCTTTGCAAGAGTCCACAAACTACACTTCTCAGGAGCCCCATCCCATACCCAGCAGCCTGTCCTTGGCTCAGGGGCTCAATGGCTTCTCCTCACTCTCAGGATTAATTGAAGCATTCACTCATTTACCCACATTACTCCCTATTCACAGACTGTGGTAAGCCTGCTGTGTACTGGTACCATTCTCATCAAACCGACACACAGAAGCATCTGCCCTCTGGTTGCTGTCATCCTAGTGGGTGCTGAGAGTACCTTAGTTCATTTTATTATTTTTTAAAAATTGATTAAAATTTTATTTATTTTTGTAGTGGTGAGACTGAACTCAGGGTCTGATAAGTGCTAGGTAAGTGTTCTACCACGGAGCTATGACTCCATCCCTGATTATAATTGTTTTAAAATATTAACTAAAGTTGGGTGTGGTGGCTGAGGCAGGAAGATCGCCACAAGTTTAAAGACAGCCTGGCTACATAGCGAATTCAAGGCCAGCCTGAACGACATAGCAAGACCCTGTCTCAAAAAAACCATAAATAAATAAATAAATAAATAAATAAATAAATAAATAAATAAATAAAAGTGAAGTACACAGTATGTAAGTAGGAGAAAAAAATAAAGAGAAAGAAGCCAGGCTTGGTGGTACATGTCTATAATCCCAGCTATTCTGCAGGTTGAGGCAGGAAGATCACAAGTTCAAGGCCAGCCTGAATTACATAGCAAGACCCTGTCTATAAAAAATAAATAAATAAAGGGTTGGAGAATGCAGCTCAGTGGTAAAGTACTTATCTAGCATGCATGGCACTCTGAGTTGGATCCCCAACACCACAAAACAAAAATAAATAAAACAGGGAAAGGGTGAGGTGTGAAGGACAGCTTGTGTTTTCACACTGGGTAGCTTTGGAAGGACAGGTTGTGTGTTCACACTGGGTAGCCTGGAAGGCCTCATGGAGAAGGTGACACTTTGGCAAAGAAGGGAAGGAGGATCTGGGCCCACTGGAAGTGCGAATGCCCTGGGAAGACCTGTGCTTAGTTACTTTTCTCATTGAGGGAACAAAATACCCAACACCCAAAGTTAAAGGAAGAAAGGTTTATTTCTGCTCATGGCGTGGCAGGGCAGCAAGCAGCAGCAGCATATAGTCAGCCTGCCTTTCCCTTTTATCCCATGCAGGCTACAAGCCTTTTGGGTGGTGTCACCCACACCCAGGATGAGGCTTCTGTCTTCAACAATCCATTCAGCCACACCCAGATCTATGCCAATATACACACAATTAATCCCAGTATGGCGTGTGCTAGATCCAGCCAGCTTCGAAAGGCCCCGCCTGTGACTACATGAGGCTTTGGGGGGACATCTAGAGACAAGCCCTAACAGCCTGGGTCTGGTGAGGGAAGCAGGAAGGGAAGAGGTACCGTAGCTGGAGGGCGAGTTTCAGGGAGGAGCTCTGGGTGCTCCAGAGGGCTGGGAAGTGCAGGGCCTTGCCTTACTTCCACTGAGAAGGGGCTCTCACAGAGGGCTGAGGATCAGTGGGCTGCTGTTGGCCAGGCAGAGACGCAGACACAGCATAGGGCAGAAGCAAGAGGACGCCTGGCTCTCTCACACTTGCCTCTTCAGCCCAGTGAATGGTGTGGACCTTGACTTGCTGAGGCAGAGAGGTGGCAGTGTGGAGGCCAGGAGAGGCAGGAGGAGGGTGAGGAATAGCCCAGCCTCTCTAGCCAGGGAGTAGGAAGGCCTCTAATGAAAGCCGTGCATGCAATGGACCCTGCTTCTGGAAACTTTCCAGGGAGGTGACAGTTGCCCACCAAGGCCCACAGCCTCTCCAGACTGCAGCAGATTCAGCCCAGGCCTAGGACACACCTGCTCTCCTGCCCCGGGACTGCCAACACCAAGGGTGGTAGCTCTCACAGGAAGGCCTTGTGGACCAGGGGCAGGCTCAGAGAGCCCATTCTGGCAGGACAACATTTTCAGGGGGCAGGTGGGGCGGTGTCTGTTCAGAGGGGACAGTGGAGTGAGGAGGGTCTCTGATTCTGCAGGCTGCTGTGGGGTTTGCACACAGCCAGACACTCTGGGCTTTGTCCCTAGTGGAGGCTGCTACCTTCTCTTTCATCCCACAGCTGCACACTTGGTCTCTAACAGGGGGCCTGGGCCTTGAGGAGCTGGGTCCATAGGTATTGACTGCCTATGGACCACTTACCTTCCTGAGGGGTGAAGTGTGAGGCTGGTACCTGTTCGTGGGTACATCCCAGGTAGGCTGATGTTTTGTCTAATATTGTCCTTATTGTCGTCCTTCTTGTCCATGTCACCTGCCTGAGGAACCATGCCAAGCCTCACATTTGAAAATGCCGAAGCCAGAAGTCGTACCCTGCCCCGCTATGGGCACCTTCTCAGGTCCCAGTCTCTCTCCAGTGTCCATGACTTCCAGTCCAGGAACTCCCTTCTGGCCGCCACACAGCCTGCGCTCTGCCTGTGCACTGCTCTGTGGGCGCCCACCCTCAGGAGGACGTCACTTCTGAGCCTCAGGCCTTTGATGTGCCTCTTCCTGGCATCAGCACCATCAGCTAAATGTTTGCATAGTCCTTTGTATTTACCTGGATTCTGTAAAACTTTGACTTCTCAAAATAAAACAAACAAGCAACCCTGTGGGACAGGTCTCTTCACCTCTATAACTGAGAAGTTGAGTGATTTGCCAAAGGTCACACTGCTCACACTTGAAGGGCCAGAATGCATGTCTTAGCCTTCAGACCTGCACTCTCTGCCTTGCCTGTCCCAGGTCTCAGGCCTTTCCCGGCTCTGTTTAGAGATGCAGCCTCTTGCCTCAGGATGGACCACGGCTGTCTGGGTGCGACAGCCGAGCCTCCCCTCTCTTCCTAGTGGCCATCGCTGTCCAGGGCCTGCTCTTTTCTCTGCTCTGCCTCAGGGCCCGGGAGGATAGGCTCTTCCCAGCAGGCGCCCGGGAGCAGCCCGGCTCCCAGGTGGCCTCAGTGTTTCCTATGCTAGGCAGGTATGGCTGGCTGCTGTTCAGACACGCAGCTACCGTGACTCACCACAGCCTGGGCGCCACCTGCCACCCCCTGAGAGGAGCTATGAAAACCACTGGGGTGGGTCCAGCCTGGCAACAGCCATTCACCCACCTCCCTGCCGGCCCAGGCCTCAGCAGCTTTGCCCAGGCGGACAAAGGACCTGAGGAGTGCATGCGTTAACCCTCTAGGTCTGCCCACCAGTCAGAACTCTGTCTTTCTTCATCAGAACTACCTGTCCCACCACGTTCCTGAGAAACAGGGAACGTTCCTTGCGAGGGAACATTCCTTGGTATTCACAATGGCAGCTCACGTTCATCAACAGATGTGTGCTTGGCACTGTTATAAATACAACAAAACCTTTGCTTTCCATCTTTAATCCAAGGCCGGAGGGCAGCACAAAGTGAAAATTTGAATGTCGTGGGTTTGCGGGGGGGTTCTGGGATCAAACCCAGGGCCTCACACGTGCTAGGCAAGTGCTCTGCCAGGACATCTCCAGCTCACTGAAAATTTATATCCATTCATTTAGACACAAGAACTGAATCTCAGGAAGGAGAAGGGAGTTGACCCGAGTCTTCATCAGTATCAGAGTAAACTAGGAGTGTGGCTCAATGGTAGAGCTTCTGCTTAGCCTGCCTGAGGCCTGGAGTTCAAATCCCCAATATGACCATAAAAAGAGTGCAGTCTAATAACTTACCGGGTCTGTAACAGGGACTTCAAAGGCTGGATCTGCAGATACCCAGAAGTAGTACAAAGCTTAGTATCTCTGCTTTTGCTTCATATGTCTCCTTTATTACCTTAAAACTTTGGGTCAGATTCCTGCTCAGCTCTGCATGTAGGCATATTAATTCCTTACAGAGAGTCCACCTAAAAACTAGCAATATAAAGTCTATTAGCCCTAAACTTACTTTTGTGCCGCTTCAAGACTGAGGACACCAAAATAAGAGTAACTAAGGTGATTTTCAGGATTTGCAGGGACATCCAATTACCAGATAGTGTTTAGAAGATCATGTTCCAGGCCCCCTCCCTGGAGCAGGGCCTAGAGGTCTCAACCCTGCAGCCACCTCCATGCAGGACCAGAGAACCTCATAGTACAGATCATCTGGTGATGAAATCATGCCATGATGAGGCCACTCCCACAAGCAGGAGCGGTCATCTCATGGAGACCAGATTGCTCCCTCCAGCCATGTGGATGTCTCCCAAGGCCACCTCACAGAAAGAACCAGGCCTGAGATAGCCATCAGCGAGACCACAGCTTAACCAATATCTCCTGCGCTAGCTGTGCAAATGCCCAGTCATTGCTTTGTTCTCCTTGTCTATAAAACCCCCAAACGTCTGTCAGCTCCTTATAAACAAATCTTGAACCTCCTTGTCTGTCCTTCCTAGTGTGGCCTTGATAATTCAAGCTGCTTCCCTGCCCTTCCCTAGGATGTGGCTCCTTGGTTGGCATGTTGAGACTGGTGGCTGAGCCTGGTCTGAGGGACCCTTAAAGCTGGGGCTTTTGCCCTAAACTTCCGATAACTGATCTTCTACCTCCTCCAACTTTGGTGTTGCTTCCACGGGATGGAGCCGCCTCTCAGAGCAGAGGATGCTACTTCTGTTTCAGAGGAAATGTTAGTGCAAGAGAAAGTTACCAATGTACGCGACTCTGATGTTGTGGCTTCACCTTTATTAAAAATGGGAACAAGGCAAGGAGAGAATCCTGATGAAAGCTGAGATAATTAATGTGGTCAGAAAGAGGCAAGAATCCAAGTAGATCCAGATACAAAAGCAAAGTTAATGGCCTGAGCTAAAATGCTAACAGCAGCGAGTTAGGGGCCAGCCAGCACCACACAATTTTCCAGAGCGGTTTAGTGAATCGGTAGAGTCTGCTGGCTCCCTGCATTGTATAGAGCTGATTGTACAGGGCTCAAAGAGCTGATGCGGAGAGCTTTCAGCAAGCTGGTTTTAGAAAAGAACATCGTTTAGGCGGGGGGAGGTGAATGTGGTAGCCAGCTTTCCCAGACCCCTCTGTTGCTGATGTTGTTTTTAAGAGCTGCATAGAAGAGGTTGTTAGGGTGGGAGGAAACAGAAAACAATCCCGATTTTCAGCTCAGAGAAGTTTCAGGAACCAGACTCAGAGATTAAAGACTGAAGAGGAGAGAGGCAGATCTGGGAGAAAACTATCTCCACCCCTTGCTTGGGACCTGAGGCCCAAGGGCAGCCTGGTCTAAGAAGCAGTCTTTTCATGGGTTCCTTTAGGGGAACAGTCTTCCTGAAAAGAGGTTGTCGGGGCACACCGTGAAGGAGGAGCTGGTTGACTGTTCAGTGACTTTTGATCAAAGACCTCTGAGGGGTTGGGGATTTAGCTAGGTGGTCGAGCACTCGCCTAGCAAGCGCAAGGCCCTGAGTTCAATCCTCAGCATCCCCCCCACCAGAAAAAAGGACCTCCAAGCACTATGGGCGTGCATTAAAGCCCAACGCCAGTGACCACAGGATCTCCGAGATAAGACAGGCTCACTGAGTCATCACAGATGCCAGCCAGAAGTAAGGGGCCAGCTCCTGGGACAGGTTCCTGCAACACCAGCAGCCAGCGGGTGGCAGTTGGAAGGTGACTGCTGGGCCAGTGCCAAGAGAGCTTTTTATGGCTCTGAGGAGGGAAGGCACCGTAACTGGCTGGCTATAGATGGGGGGGCGGGTGAGTGAGTGGGAGTTTAGGGACGGGAGGGCGCTCTGTCAGAGGTACCTGTTGCTTCCGGATTGGGGTTCGCAGTTGGTGAAGTTTGGTTGTAAACAGGGCCCCAGCAGCTCTAGTGGTGGCTGTGGTGAGGGCTAAGTCAAAGTTTCAACATAAAGTTTTGGTTGGTTTAACCCACAGCTGTTAACTGATTAACTCCTCATATTTCCTGCCCCTTCACTTTCTGGCCTTTCTGCCCTTTCTTATTAAATTTAGGACATCCTGGAATTTTTTTTTTAATCACAGGTATTGGAAAAAATCTGAAAAACTAAGTGATAGTGTATGGTCTTCCAGTTCCATATAATTGTGTAAAGGCTTCTAAACTTACATATGGATAAAAATGAAAAATAAGGAGAGTATTGATGGTGACACTGTCCAAGGCCAGGAATAAATAATTATCAATGTGTGTGTGAACATACATTTAAAAATCCACCTCAATAAATAGAATTTAACTGTCCATGTTCAAATTGTTATCAAATTTGTAATGTATGTATGTGGCTTTGATCATCAGGTCTTATAGCTATTCTGGCAACTCTGGCTAGAAGAAATAAATACTTCAATAACACTGGTTCAAAGCATTTTTTTTGTTTGAGACAGGGTCCTGTTATGTAGTTCAGGCTGGCCTCAAACTCACTATTGCCCAGGCTGGCCTTGAACTCTCAGCAAACCTCTTGCCTCAGCCTCCCAAGTGCTGGGATTACAGGCATGAACCACCATGCCTGGCCTAAAAAGTGTTATGACTTTGAAATTAAGAATTTAAATTGAGCTAGGTGTGGTGGTGCACCCCTATAATCTCAGCACTCTGGGAGGCTGAGACTGAAGGATCACAAGTTCAAGCCCAGTGTGGGCAATTTAGCAACTTAGCCAAGACCCAGTCTCAAAGAACATAAAACTGGGGGGCACTGAGACATGGAACAGGGGATGTAGGTCAATTCAAAGACCCTGGGTTTAATCCCAAGTACAGTGAAACACACACACACACAATAAGGCACAAAAATGAACTGCATACCAGTGTGGTGGCAGACACCTATAATCCCAGCACTCAGGAGGCTGAGGCAGGAGGATCACTGAAAGTTTGAGGCCAGCCTCAGCTAGCCTGAACTACAAAGGAAGACCTTATCTCAAACAAACAAACAAACAAAGAAACAAAAAAGAATTGCATGTATATCTCCATGGGGAAAGTGGAATAGAAATAGAAGTTAAATGAGAAAAATAATTATGTAAAATTTCTGACCAAAATCTGTCCATATATTTTCAAAAGATGATAATAAGAAGAGCTGCTCTAAAGGGTATGAGCAGTAAGTGCCACCAGCCCAATACAATCTCGCTTGAAAGGAGGCCATGCTCTGGATGCTGTTTTCAACCCCCTACTTAGGATATCAATGAAGATAGAAATTTCAATATCAAATTTTAATGGTGCTCTAAAAAGCGCAATAACTGCAGAAATGCTCCAACCCTCCAAAAATCCTTTGCAATCACTTAAAGTTATGATAAAAAATTAAATGTCTACTTCAAAGTGTGCAAAGGGACACATCAGTTTCACATTTCTTTTGGGGGCCAGGTGAACAAGGCCCCAACTGAAGACAGAAGTAGAAACCAGCCACAGCAACCAACAAGATGGCCATTCATGCTTCACTTCACTCAAACTCCGACCGACTTTCCAACCCGTTACCTTGAGAGAGCTGAGAAGAACCATTTTCTCTCTCCCTTTTTGATCTAAATCCCAAGGACTGGGGGTGGGGAGTTAGCTCAAGTGGTAGAGCGCTTGCCTAGCAAGCACAGGGCCCTGAGTTCGATCCCCAGCAACCGCCACAAAAAAACCTACAAAAACCCCCCAAAAAACCAAACCCTGATGAACATGAGAACCATGGTGTGGTCTGAAAGAACAGGCTGAAGCGTGAAGGAAGCCCCGCGGCCCAGATGCAGTCAGTCCTTCCTTTCTGCACTGGTTTCTCAACTGTAGATTGTTGGATCACAATTTTTTTTTTTTTGATCACATTTCTAAATGTATATTTAAAAGCCACAATCAGACTAGGCATGGTGGTGCACATCTGTGATTCCAGCAAGACCTCGTCTCAAAATAAAAAATGGCTGGGGATGTAGTTCATTGTGAAAGCCCTGCAGTTCAACTCACAGTGTTACTAAATTAATAAATTAATGAATGAATAGGAACAATTGCTCCTAAAATTTATGGCTCTCTGTGTGTGTGTGTGTGTGTGTGTGTGTGTGTGTGTGTGTGCATGTACTAGGTATTGCTTGGGGGAGCTGTATGACGGAGCTACATTCCCAGCCTGTTTATTTATTTTTTTTTATTTGAAGACAGGGTCTTACCAAATTGCTCAAGCTGGCTTTGAACTTGTGATCCTCCTGCCGCAGCCTGCTGAGCAACTGGATCAGCCTGCTGAGCAACAGGCATGCACCACCATGCCCCGGCAGTTTTGTGATCTCGAATGTCCTTTCTAGAGTAACATTTTTAGACTCTGCTATTTTTCAACACCCAAACCTTGTGTTCTCTACCACTCCCTGACCTATGCCTCTCTTGGAGAGGAGTGAATACGATGTTGGGTGAAACATATGCCTCTCTTGAGACCCTAAATCCTAGAGACTTTGTGTGCCTTTCTACCTAGAATTCACCTCAGCCCCCTGGAATTCGCCTGTTGCACAGCTGAGCTGGGGTTGCCTGTGGGTCCACCACTATGGACCTGCTGTGTGCTCTGCAGGCCAAGGTGAACTCCGGCCCCTGAGGAGCTAGCTCTCAGTCTGGGGAGGGAGACATACAACTGTAAATGGGGTTACAAAAGTGCTACAGTGAAGGTGGAGAAGGGCTTGATGAGCTTTCCTGGTGGGCACGAGGAAGCTTCCCACAGATGTGTAAATTGGGTTTTGAACAAGCAGTAGACTGGAGGAGAACTAGGAAACATTTCTCCTGGGAGCTGAGACTGTACCTGAGTGTAGGGTGTGGGTGTGGAAATTAGGGCTGGGATAGAAGCCAAGAGATGAGGTAGACAGGATGGTAAGCAGGGACAGATCACAGCATTTGGTCATTAGCCTGAGATGGGAATGGAGGAGGGCACATTCAAGAATTAGCCATGGAGAATGGAGCCTAGTTAAGAGGCTACTTCCAGCCAGGTACATGTCTGTAATCCCAGCACTTTGGGAGGTTGAGGAGGAAGATTGAAAGTTCAAGACCAGTCCGGACAACTTCGTGAGACATTGTCTCAAAAAATGGGGCTGGGGATGTAGTTTGGTGCAAAGGCCCTAGGTTCAATCTTCAATCACACACACACACACGCATGCACGCGCACATACACACACACACACACACCTAAGTATAATGAGGAGATAGATATGGATCAATAGAGAACTACTAGAAGGAGAGCAGTTTATGGAGCAAGATACTGGGTTCATTTATAGTCACTGTGAGTCTACAGATATTTAGCTGGCCACTAAATGCATAGAGCTTTCGTCCTCAGGTTGCACAAAAGCCTAAAAAGTCCCAGTCCATGTGGCAAAGCACTAAAGCACCCACTTTAACCAAAGTAACAAGCCACCTTAAGCATGGGCTCTAGAGCCAACTTTTAAACAGAAGCAAGCAAGTTTTCAAGTTGTAGCAAGTTTCTGTTGTCTTCTGGGAAGCAGAAGGGATGGCAAGTCCTAAGAAAGCACTTTTGTTTTAAAATCTCCTTGAAGGGTCAGCATGAAGGCCAAGAAAGGAGGTTTTCGGGTTTTTTTTGTTTTTTTTTTTTTGTTTTTTGGTGCTGGGGATTGGACTCAGGGCCTCCAACCACTGAGCTAAATCCCCAGCGGGTCAGCATGGATTGAAAAAAGTAATTCGAAGTTTTGAGATTTAGGCCTGCTACACTGAGCTTCTGAAAACATACATTAAAAACAAAGCCACTCGGGGTGACTCATGCCTATAATCCCAGCTACTTGACAGGCTGAGGCAGGAGAATCTCAGGTTTGAGACCAGCTGAGCAATTTAGGGAGACCATGTCTGAAAATAAAAGGGACTGGGGTTGCTTCTCAGTGATAGAGTTCAATCCCCAGTACTGCAAAAACCACAAACAAACAGAAAGACAAAAGCCTTGATCAAGGGCCAGGGATTTAGCTCAATGGTTACAGTGCTTGCCTTGCAAGCACGAGGCCCTGAATTTGATCCCCAGCCCCTCCCAAATTCACCGAAAAGCCCTGATCAAATATTGATAAAATTCCTTTTATAGTTAGGAAGATTACGTTTCCATTTTCAAGGAATCGAATATGGGGGGTTCGTGCGTATCCCTTTTGGCATAGTGCTGCGGTCACATGTACGTAGGTGCATATGTATGTATTTATGTATGTATGTACCAGACGTTGAACCCAGAGACTGTTGAGGCAGGGTCGGGAATTACAGGGGTGTGCCACCACACCAGGTTGTAAAGCCACTTTTTTTTTTTGGTGCTGGGGATCGAACTCAGGGCGTTGCGCTTGCAAGGCAAGCACTCTAACCACTGAGCTAAACCCCCAGCCCCTGTAAGGCCACTTTTGAATCTAAAATCGACATGTAAGAATTTGTTTTCTTCCTTTCTCTTTCTCTTGTTTTTGTAGGAGTCCAAGATAGATGAGACTTGGCCACACATCTTGAGTAAAATAATGCAGTTTTAACTGACCACAAATCCAACGAGTCAACAACATAATACTGCTGAGAGAAAGCTAATACTATTCTGATCTACATTAATATTCAACAGTGGTTTTACTGGTCACCTTCTTATATGAGACTGTAAATACAAAGGGAAAAGGAGTTATGGCTTCCGTCCCCCACCCCCAGCCCTCATCCTGGCAGAGACGCATACTCTCTTCTTCCTTATTCCTGTGCACTGTCAGAGATTTAGTCCCCTGAAGGCCGAACAGCTGTTGGTCATTTATGGGAAAGTTGCAACACTAAACCCTCAACAGATTGGCAGATTATTTCTTGCTGTTTATACATTTCCTAGCAACGGGAGACTGCATGGCTTCTTTTGCTGCGTAACAAGCCCTGAAAGAGGCGAGAAGCCAGCGTGAGACCCATCTGAGCTTACAGGCCCCAGGCGCTGCCTTGGAAAATCTTGCGTGGATATTGAGGGTACCAACGGCTAGAGACTGTTCCTCTGACACATCCAACTTTCTCTACACTAGTATAAGCAAACAGTGTGACATTACAGCTATTTAAATACCTCTCCTCTTCCCTACATTTTTAAGCTTCTCTTGCAAATAGGGGCCACTAGCTTTGGTCGATGGTCTACGCAAAAGTGGTACGTGTCATCCTCCAGCCGACACGATTTGTTGCCAATGAGCTTCCATGACATTTCCCTGACGCACAACGCGGGGGGCTTGCTGCTTGGCTCAAATGAAGGGGAAATACGTTTTGTAGTTATGTAAGACTTGGTCCCTTGCAGTAATTAGCTTTAGGCATCTTGGCTGAATAACAGCGCAGCTGCCCCTGCGACCTCTCTGTATGGCTTTAACTTGCCCAATGTCCTTCTTTAGGACTTCCCTTTCTTTGGTAATTCTTCATTCTTCATCCCCAGAGTTGTGCTCAGCATCCTTCACTTTACGATAAAAATTCTCAGCATGAAAGGATTCGCCTGACTCTAGAGTTCAACTATCATCCTTAACATGACAACTCCCAAATCCACATCTGTGACGTGGGGCACTTGTCTTCTGACCCCACATTATGTGGAATGTGGGGCTTCACAGAATTCATGTGTGATGTCTTGTGAAAACATACAAATCAGATTTCTCCCCTAAATTAACATTTTTTAAAAGTTGCAACATATAAGGACTCTATAGGCAATCATTCAGTTTAGCTAATATCCTGGTAGCTACAAAGCAGGAAAAAAGAAATTTGGTGAATCTGGGTTCTGGAACCAGTGATGCTGGTGAACTGGTTGGGATTAGGAGAAAAAATTATTGTAGTTTTTCCACCTTCCCACGATTTATCTCAAACTACCCCACTACCAAATGCAGCTGCAGGCTTTATTTATTTAGCAGCGCTGGGGACTGAACCCCGGGCCTTTACACTACCTACACAGCCTTTTTTAATCCGGAAACAGGAGTTCGCTAAATTGCCCAGGATGGGCTCCAACTCGCTATCCTCCTGTCTCAGCTTTTCAGAGTGCTGGGACTTACAGGTGTGGGCCACCTCATGTTTTTAATTTCTCTCAGCTTGTTACAACTTTATGTATTGCATATGCAGATAAAAGAGCTCGGGTAGCAGTACATGTTCCCCTATTAGGCTCAGTATTCTCCTGGGTGACAATGAACCTGGGTAAAATTATTTATTGTACGGTATTTTCCTTTCTGATGTTGTTACAGCACATTTTTTCTCTAAGCGTGGAAATCGAAGATCCCTATGTCATTCAAAGAGACACTAGAACATATTTATGCTGTAAGGGCTCATTATCGACCTTACAATCTCTCAACACATACTGGAATGCACTGAGTCACCACCACCAGTTTAAAGGCTGTTACTGAAGTTACTGTCAGCACCACACAAAAGAGTTTTCCGAGGTTTAGACTTGCTGGCAGGGGACGAAGAGTTAATTCGTTTCCTGGCTTCCTACCAGTGGGCAGGAAATGGCCCCATGTTTTCTACCCTCAGGACTGCTACATGTTCTGAAAACTGTACCATCTCCCCACCCATCAGCACATTTCCCTACTGTTGGGTTCATGCTTGCTGCTTGGGTTTTTCTCACCTCCTATCACCCTTCTCTGCCTCTAACACCTAAGGTCACTTGTTACCTATTTTTTGTTCTATATTCTTGACAGCAACCCAAGGATTTTAGACCAATACAACTGTTACTAGGTAGGGAACACTGCTGGCTGGGACTTTCCCTCTCATTCTATATACTTCCACATTTCAAGCTGGTTGGCCAAAATTTGTTACGATTGAGGGCACTCACACATGAACCTCCGGCACTTACCTCCTGTGCTCTCATTTGGGTCTCTGCTAAGGAAATGGTACTCAGTTTGTTGGTGTTTTGCTACCAGTCCTCCAAGATTAGTTTGGCGGTGAGAACAAAGTATTCATTACATGGTGAAACCTCACTCATCCTTCTGGGTGCAACTGAGAGATGATCTTCTGTCTCCCGCACCAACACGACACGCATTTTGGTAACACCACATTATGGCATATAGCCCTCTATGAAATGTCACCTCTGAAACCCAGGGGGCAAAACAGTGCCTTACACCAAGGCTCAGTAAACGCTCCTTAACTGCTAAGTACAATTAACTCTTAGTACTGTTCATGGAGAATTTGCACTTAGGCTAAAAAAAAAAAAAAATAAGCCAGGTGTGGTGGTGCATACTTGCAGTACAAGCTATTTGGGAGCGTGAGGAAGGAGGACCACTTGATTGCCGTAGTTGGGAGGACAGCCTGGGCAACACAGCAAGACCCTAGCCAGGAAGAATAAAATCTAATGATACAGCAACCATATAAAATTCAAAGAAGCAACAGCTTACACATTCTTCATCGTTTTGCAGGAAGCAGGGTGGTCAATGATACTAACAATTGCCTGAGTATTTACTTTCCTTTTTCCTGGTTGCACACAGGAAACTAGAGAAGCTAATTTGTTTTAGTGTCTAACTCTAGACCAACTAAAACATTACACTCTTAATGGAGTCATGTTAGCATAGTGCAAATCAGTTTTGCAATTAATAAAAAATATTTACTTAGCAACTGTTAAGAGCAGTTTCTAAAAATACCTACCTCCTCCCTCTTTCTTCCAAGTATCTAACACAGTACTTTATCACCAAGATTTGTGCCACTGTCCACTGGCACACAGAGCTAATGGCTGGATGCCTGAAATCCATAGAAATTGTTTCCAACAGTTATTCAAACTATTTTCCTTCTCTGTATCAGTAGCTTTGCAGACTTAATATGGTAATCAAGAAAAGGCTGTATTTTTGTACCCAAGATATTTTGCTCCACAAGAAACAAGCTATAAAAGTAACATACTGGGCTGGGGATTTATCCCAGTGGTTAGAGTGCTTGCCTGAGTTTGACCCTGGCACCAAAAAGCGGAAAAGAAAAAAAAGAAAAAAAAGTACTGTATTTTAGGGGTTGGGAATGTTATTTCAGTTGTATGGTGCATGCCTGACAGGCATAAAAACACTGGATTTGATCCCTAGTACTATTCTCAATGCCCAAAGTACTATAGAGAAAAATCCCTTCAGTGAACACGCCAGTATATTAAAACAATCTATGTAAATCTGAAGTTGTTCAAAATTGGTTTTATTTGGCAGAGCACAAATCTTTTTGTGTGTGTGTGTGTGTGTGTTGGGGGGGGGATGCTGGGGATCGAACTCACGGCCTCGCACTTGCTAGGCAAGCACTCTACTTCCAAGCTAAATCCCCAACCTCAGAGTGCAAATCTTATGTATTCCATTCCTGATAATTAGGCATGGATAATGTAACTTAAATCTGTCCAATACTAACTTTAGTCAGTAGTTTTAAGTTGATTTTTAAAAACAAATTTCAGGGCTGGGGATTTAGCTCAGTGGTTAAGAGTGTTTGCCTCGCAAGCATGAGGCCCTGAGTTCGATTCCTGGTACCAAAAAAAACCAAAAAAACAAATTTCAATTTCTTGGTAAGACTGTTAAGCAGTAGCTAGCCTACAGTTTTCCTTTCACTATCATCAATACACAAATGAGGTACTGGTGGTAACCAGTTAAAGCTGCCTGATGAATGCAATATATAAAGAAACTGCTCTTGCTTAACGATGCCACTAGTAATATAAAAAAAGTATGTGAAAAGTATTATTTGGCCCAGGTTATAGTCTTGGTTGGGGAACTTGAATTTCACTTTCAACTAATCTGCAACAGACTGAAGAACATGAATTCTAGTATTTGGTTCTAAATGTGGATTCGATTAACCTGCCATGAAATGATCGAACAAGTCAGTAATAATTAGTAAAAAGCCTGCCATTCCTCTCCTGGATCCTTGATCAGCTGTGGATGCATATTTTTATTTTACTATGTGGTAGAGAGTAAAGACTGCTTAGGGAAGAGCAAGCCTTTGCAGTTTGAAGGCCAAAGCATCAATTCACCAGTATAACTTTGCAGAACATACACGATTACTTTGATAGTATTACATGAAACAGTGTCACAACTCCTTGGTTCCTGAAGCCATTCCAGCTTTCACTAGTGACCCTCACATTTTTGTCCCAGATTATCTGAACTGTTCACATCCCTCACCTCAACCCCCAACCTTACCACATAGCCACTTTTACCGTATGGCTCAGTTTCTATTTGTTAAATGAAGTAATTCATGACTAGACAGGAAAGTTACAATAAACAAATGTACATTAAACACTACAAAGGAACTCAGTAAACTTGAACCTTCTACTTAAACCCACTTAAAATGCTCTTTATTTCTGAGTTTGAGGACAGGGAGGCAACTGACTGCCCTTGCTGTTCAAATGTCCACAAGTTATTACTGGTGTAAAGTTTAGGCTAGATACAGAAAATGCCCATTTGCTTATTATAGATGGGCTCTGGTAGATATTTAATTGGGTTCCATATGGTCGTAAACTTAACACCAAATTTTTAGACTTGAATTAAGCAACCTGCATTTACAGCCTAATTTTTGCGCTGGTAAGAACCCAGAACTTTTTAGTTATATCCCTAGCCCTCAATTTAATTGATACTGAAAATACTATATAATAACATCTAATAAAAGCAATTACAATAAAAGCTGGACCCAATCTTAGAAAAGGTTGGCGATGTAGCTCAGTGGTAGAGAACGCCTGGGTTCAAACTCCATCACTGCCAAACACACCCACACTCTTAATTCTATCACCTAAATGAATTTAACTACCTCCTGTTACGCTTTGGTATACTCACATGTAAAATGAGTTATCCTACTTTGTGGAAAGCTGAGGATTAGGCTAATACATGTAAATCACATAAAATGGTGCCTACCATAGGGCATCCAACACACAGTAGCTTAAATTACCAGTATTAGTTTAAAAGGGTGATATACTTCTTTTCTGATAGAAGTAACAGTACCTGTTCTCAGGACTGTTTTGAGGATTCAGAGAAGATATACACAAGGATTCTGAAAACTACAGCTTTCAATGCAGCATTTCCTCTTTAGGTCTTCAAGAGCCTTCTCAGAACCATGGAAGCTTATTCAATGAACTGTAATGCTGTTATCATGATTTTGGTAATGTAATTGACACACGCATTTGGCCACTCTGAATCCTTCAAGTCATTCCTGTGTTGTTTTGACAGGAATCCACTATATTTTTCAGATTTCTGGCACGACAGGATGCTCGAGGTTCATCCTGTATCTCTGCTCCAGTTTTGTAATCAGATACCCCTCCAGGAGCCACGGTTCCTGTTATTTAACTTAGCTAGCTACTGCAACAGTTTCACTGCTAGACATTTTCCTTACTTCCTTACTCCAGTTTTAAGGATGTCCTGAAAACTGGTCTACCAAGTCACTGCAGGAAACCAACCACTGTACTTGATTAAACACAGAGTGCACAGCTTGCACAGGTCAATTTATACTCAGGTTTGGTTTATTGCCATCTTTGGCTGTCCCTGAAGTATACTACCGCAAAAACAAAACAAAAATCTGTCAAAAGCCTCCCAGGCTCATGTTAATTTTTGAGACAGGGTCCTGTATTTAGTTCTGGCTGTCCTTGAACACATGGCCATTCTCCTGCCTCAGCCTTCCGAGTGCTGAGATTATAGACATGCACCACCACACCTGGCCATCCCAGGCTCACTTTAAAGGAGACAGAATGGGTTGTGACTATAACTCTGTAGTAAAGCTTTTGCTTTTAGGTTCCACTCCTAGCCACACAGACACAGACACAGACAGTACAGCTGGAATAAATTTGTCCTTAACATCTTCATATCCCTTCACATCTTGGTCACATGGTTATCACTGTTTTTAAAAACTGGCAAAGAAACAAAATATTGCTACTGCCAAACTGTCCTGGACTCACTGAGAAAGAGCCACTCATAAACTGCTGAAGCCAGTCTTTAAAATTCCGTGGCTCCTTCTAGTCAAGAATGGCAAGAAACTTTTTAAAAACCCCAGTACTGGGGATGAACTCAGGACTTTTCACACACTAGGCCAAACCCCCAGCTCTTTTTAGAGACAGGACCTTGCTATACTGCCTAGGTTGGCCTCAAACTTGTGATCCTCCTGCCTCAGTCTCCTGAGTAGCTGGGATTACAAATGTGTGTCACTGGGGCTGGGGAATTAGCTCAGTGGTTAGAGTGCTTGCCTTGTAAGCACAGGCCCTGAGTTCGATCCCCAGCACCAAAAACAAAACAACAAAAAAAAAACCAAATGTGTCTCACCACACCAGGCTACAAACTATTCTTATCTCAGCAACTTTTAGGGAAAACTAGCTAGCTGGAATTCTTGATATTTTTATTATAATGGAATTAAGCTTATAATTATTACAGTATGCTCTACTTGAAATGTTTATATATATATAAAAATATACTGCTAGTATTCTAAGGACTAGAAGATGGGGGAAAATCTCTTAATAAAAACATCTGCTGGTGGGAAATCGTAATACAAGCAAACCTCCAAATATCCATTTGTAGCTCGTAAGTGTATAAGCACAACCATATGGGAGGAGATAACCAGCCTCTCCCTTCATATATATTTTATTTTCTTCTTATACCTTCCCAAAACAGAGACATTCAACAGTAGTTAGAATGGCCATCTCCCAACATTTAAAAAAACTGCACCCCCCCGAAAGGGTGAGCAAAGTAAAGAGCAGTAACCTAGAGTTCAGCTGAGCGAGCCACTGCGGAGCCTTAAGAGGTGAGGTCTTCCGATTTCAGAGTGATGTGTCTTCAACTTGTGTCATCATTTTAGTGGAAAAACATAATTTAATTTTGGTGAAATTAGATTCATCTCCCGACAGGATTAGTAACAGCATTCACTGAATTTCACAATCTTCTTTTGTGAATTGTGCAGAAAATGAATGGTAGCTAGAAGATCAATGGGATTCCAGCTCCAGCTGCAGATGGAATAACAATATACCAGGACAAAAACACCTATATTTTGATTTACAAAGCTAACAGCAGGTTTAAATCTGCAACTTAATTACAGACCAACTACACCACAACCTTTTCAAATGGCAAAAATACAAAAAAGTGTTACAAAAATATTTCAGAAAAAGTGCATAGTCTAAGTGCATAGTAAATAAAAGCACTGAAAAATATCTTGCTAGAGGGAGTTCAGCTTGGAAAAGTTATTACCAAAGCTAAACAGTTTTATTTCACACAAACTATACTCAAAAATAGCTTTATGAGACTGATTTCTGGCTAAAAGTATCAAAGGGTTTATTAGTCAAGAAAAAAACACCTTAACTGACAAGAGTGATTAGAAAGGAAAAATAAGCTGCCTACCCCAAAAGTTCAGACTAAGATTTCTTCCATATTACGATACCAATATACCCATTAATGGCAGAATGTGGCAATCATGGAATTAATTATTGCTAAAGTAGTTTGAAAATTAAAAAAAAGAAAAAAATCATTAAAAAAAAAAAAAGAAAAGAAAAAAACAAAATTAAACCTAACACAATTCGACCAAACGTCAACTTAACAGTTTTGAAGTTACTTTACAAGTAAAATACCTACATTTACACAATAGGCTCCTGGTAGCATTTTCAGACAATTGTTCTTTTAATTTATCCCGACATGCTATAAATGAATAAATTACACTATTTAAAGAATTATTGTCGATAAGTTTTCCTTTCTCTCTGTCAGAGAAAAAGAGCGCGCAAATAAGATTGAGAAGCAGCGCACACACACAGGTAACCTACAAAAGCAGGTGGGGGCTAGAGAGGATCAAGAATCACTTAAACTTCACACAGTGAGACACTCTCCAACGATGATGAGTCAAGGGCTTATAGCCATTTCACAAGTATTTTAAAGAAAAGCATTTTGTAGTCAAACCCTTTAACGCTTTCATTCTTATTTAAAATCAGTCCAGCTGTTAGTAAGTGGCAGCAAGAATTACAATGCCAAGTTCTGGCAGAGGCAGTACAAGGTACTGTGCCTGCAAGTCATTAAAAAAAAAAAAAAAAAGTGTCCTTTCAGACCCAAAGGAAAAAACCCAAACCTTTAAATTAAAAAAAAAAAAAAAAAAAAAAGAGAATTTTTAACACTACATCTTAAACGACTTGCAAAGGAATATCATGTGACAAATGGCTTGAAGTAGTCTATCAAAAAATTGGGGAGATTTTTATTTCATTGAGTCAGCAAGGCATTTTGTTGTTTTAAAAAAAATCTCATTTCCTTACAGAAACAGTTTTTAGTTTTTAATGAACTTGTAAACAAAAAAAGCTCCCATTTCAAAATAAAAACAAAATCCCACATCATATAGATGTTTACAGTGATTACATATCTAAGCAACATACATACATGTTCAGTTGTAAGATGTTAACTAAATTTGTGACAAATATGCTTTTTTTTTTTAATACCAAGAACATTATAGAG
>PVJO010004588.1:0-107975 GCA_004026905.1 Hystrix cristata
TGTCTGAGCACAGCCCTCTGCTATGGAGTCAGGTTGAGAAACACCCAAGGTAGAGGTAGAGGTTTGAGAAAGGGACACTCAAGCGCCTGAGTTAGCTCAATTCGCTTCTTAACTGTTTTCGGAGTGACTGTTTTGGTCCAGCAATGCCGCATTTAGGACTTTGTCCCAAAGAAATAATCAGGGATGTACAAAAAAGATCTGCCCACAGAAGAGATCCTCCTGGCATTTTAATTGGACAGGACACAAATGGCTGTATACATTATGGTACAGCCTTAATATGGAATATTATGCAGCCATTAATATGTTCTAGAATACGACTTGAGAAAATTGCAAAATATTTTTACATTAAAAAATACTTCAAGGCTGGAGATTTAGCTCAGTGGTTAAGAGTGCTTGCCTTGCAAGCACAAGGCCCTGAGTTTTGATCCCAGCACCAAAAAAAAAAAAAAAATGCAGAAAATACTTCAAATCAGTGATTTTTTTTTTTTAAAGAAAGGGATGCATATATGCACATTGAAGAACTGAAAGAATAAGTGCTTCTCCAAAGTGTGGGTTCTGAAGGCAGGTGCCCCTATTTGAATCCTGACTACCGTTTTGTAATACTCAGCAAAATTTCTCTGTGTCTCAGGACAGTAGGATGATTGTGAGGCTTAAATAAGGTAATAGGTGTAGGTCGCTAACAGTGTCTGACTGTGTCAGAGTGTAGGAAGTATACATGAAGTCACATAAAAACTTAATGGCAAAGGTCACAAAAACAGAGTATGGATTCTGCTCTTTTACCTTTCCCTGATACCATCCAACCTTCAACAAAGACTTAACATACTTGATTGGAGTGGAGGGAGATATAAAAAATTGTGAACACTGACAAAATTAGGTTAATTCCAGGTAAGAGAAAGAACTTTATTCCACAAGCAGTGGGAAACTATAATTTGTAAAAGTTTGTCACATTAATATTCCAACTTCCCACTCAAAGGTGTATACATTAGGTTCATTCTATTCATGTTATATTAAAAAATAATAACAAGGGCTACCATATTAAATATTCTCTACAAGAATCACATCCAAATACTACCAGAGCTAATGTAGAATGGTTTCTAAAACTGACTGTATTTAGATGGGACACTGAATCATGAAATTAGGAATATCAGATAGTTTAAAATCCTTTGATTCTTCCCTACTACGTACTGAATAACACATAGAAGTTTGTACAGTAACATTCAAAATCCTCCCCAATCTAGCCTCAGCCAATTTTTGCTAAAATTTTACACTAACATGGTCCAATAGATACATATACAAATCACTTATGTAATTAGAAATTTTCTACTAACCCCCCCCTTTTTTTTTTTTTGAGACAGGGTCTCCTTATGCAGTTCAGGCTGGCCTTGAACTCACTGTGTAGCCCAGGCTGGCCTTGAACTCATGGTGATCCTCCTGCCTTAGTCTCCCAAGCACTGGGATTACAGGTGTGCACCACCATGCCCATCCCTAGTAGCCACATTTTAAAAAGTAAAAAGAAAGAAGTGAAATTTATTTTAATAATATATTTTATTCAACCTGATATATCAAAAAACTATCTTTTACACATGTAACAATAAAAAATATTATTAACAAGATACTTTACGTTCTTTTCCTACTAAGTCTTTGAAATCTGACGTGTATTTTATACTTAGAGCATAGCTCAGTTTGGACTAAGCCACGTTTCCAGTCACATCTGGCTGGTGGCTTTCTATTGGATGCTGTAGTTCAGTATTATATATCAATAGAGCTGGGCGTGGTTTCACACGCTCAGGAAGCCTGAAGCAGGAGGATCACCAGGAGTTTGAGGCCAGCCTGGGCTACATAGTGTGTTCAAGTTCAGCCTGAAGTACATAGCAAGACCCTGTCTCAAAAAATAAATAAAAATTAAAAATAAAACCGGAAGAGGCCATAGAAAAATTGTCTACCTCAGCCATTTTATTTTACAGATTGGGAATTGAAGACCAGAAGAACTGTAATGTTCTGGTTTCTAGAAGTAGAAATACACTAGAACCCTAGAAATACACTAGAACCCAGATTTCCTGTTTATTCAACTAACGGTTTGTGAATGTGATTCTTAAAGAAGGAAGTGGTGATCACCGAGAAGCAGTTATGAGACTGTAAGCCTGTTTTATTTTCTTTTTGGTAAGGTTACTTGACTGGTAGAAAAATGAAATACAATAGTTATGTTTGTTTGTTTGTTTTTGTATAGCGAGGCATTTGGATGAAGTTTTATGAAAACTTTAGCAAAGGCTGGAGAAAGGACAAATGCTGCCAGATGTTAACTACTTTAGGTGGGATCATAGGTGGTTTAAGGACAACACTGGGAGATGAATAATGAATCACAAATCAGTGTGAATCTTGATGGGAAAAATTATTCCTAACCATGTACTGTTCAATGTATTTATCAAGGCTTCAAGTGGAGACAAATTAAATAAGCCGATCAATACTTTGCAAAATGCAAAACTGAAAGAGCTAATGTCTCTTGAGCCTGTAGGTGAGACTAACTGTAGCTGATCAATCATTACACTTACACATTCTTTACCGGGACAGTCTGACTCCACCAGCCAGATTCCAGGCCTTATTCATTTTGGGATCCTTTAGGTTGTACTTGACATACAGCAGGTGTTCTAACAAATACTTGTTGATCTTATATTCAATTGAGAGCCTCATAATTCCAAGACTCCAGGAGACAGTGAGAAGAGACCTCTAACCTAACCAGATATTATTTAAAAGATGCAAAATAAATATGTTTGGAAATTCTTTTATAAAAAAATAGTTGCACAAAAGGGGAGGGGTAATAGTTGACAGTGGTTCAGCTAAAAAAGCTTCTCCTTCATTTTTTTGAGTGGTGGTTGCTGACTTCAAGCTCACTGTGAGCAACTGTGAAAAGGGAAATGATTTCTTCAGTTCCTTTACAGAACTTTGGATTCCCGAATTGTGTGGGAGGTTATGTTAGAAATACAGCAAGGTGCAATGTGCCAATCAAGGCATGCCATTGCCCTATTTTCTTTTGCATAGGTCTGTATCTATCTCTGGGAGCCATATTTTTTTTTTGGGGGGTGGGGGAACCATATTTTAAACAGAACGAACAGGTGCTTGTCCAGCACACAGCGACCAGGTTGGCTGGGGGCTCGACCACGAAAATAAATAATAAATAAATAAATAAAAGCTCAGTGTATTCTAATTCGCAGAAAAACAAGAGACAGGGTTTGGGCTAGGAACTGGAAGTTGTTTTCAGTGTTCATCTTGGAAATAATGGAGACTTACTCTGTTATCCAAAGTACAGAGCTAATACCAGTAGAAATTGCAAAGGCAAAACACGCTCAGCATATCCTCTGAGTCTTAGGATCACCCTGAAATAAACGAAACGAATTATTTGGGGGGAGGTAATGCCATTTGGCAGCGGCAGACGCTGAAGACCGCCTGTCCGCGATGCTTCCTTCTATAGCTCTGGGAGAGCTTAGAGGACCTGGTTGCGATCCAAGTAAGCTCTGTCGCACGGTTCGCACCTCTTCTTTAGCATTTACCACGCATCTTGTAGTTAGGGTTAGGGTTAATGTACCAGTCTTACCGTCCCCAGCGACAACACTGGGACTGCTGTTCCCCTCTCCAGCCAAACCCTGGGGAGAAGGGCGAATGAATTACATTAAGGAACAGAGGGAGTGGCAAAGAAGCATACAGTTTCTCCAAATATTTGAAGGCCGATTATGCTCTTAGCTTTCTCTCCTGGTTTTCTACCTCCAGTGACAATTCTGTAAATATCAAAGACCCTGTGAGTTCCCCAGATGTTCTCTAGAGACCTCCCTACTTCTCAGTCATCCAAGTTCCGCAACTCCCCCCCACCCCTGAACGCCGATCTACTCTATGGTAAAGGGCTCAGTCTTTCTAGCTGGCTAATCCTCCAGTTGTCCTATCTATGGTTTCTGGAGGCCTAACCGGAAGCTGTCGTGTAAGACGGGTTTGGGAGGCCGGAAGTTGCGTGCTCATTCCTCGCCGTTTCAAAATGCCGCAGAAGCCTTAGGACCTGCGACTGCTACCCCTCCCCCCCGGACTCCGAGGGGGAGCGCCTCATGGAGCGGCCGTAAGGTGTGGCTTTAGGGTTTCGTCGGCGGGGTCCCGGGAGGCCCGGAGAGGGAGGTGGAGAGAGGGGAGCAGGCCGCGGTGCCGCCAGGTCTGCGAGCCCCAGAGCTGGGAGCGGGCAGGAGGAGCCCGCGGCGCGGGTGGCGGCGTGGGACGGTCGCGCCCGGCGGAACGAGGGCGGGTGGGGGAAGGGTTGTGAGGCGAGCCCCCGCGGAAGATAAAAAGGGAGCGGAGTGAGGCCAGCAGTTTCCGGACCTAAAATTGGAGCAAAATCAGCGGGATGCCGGTGAACTTCGGAGGGAGGCTGTGGGAGACGGGGGAATGACATCGACGCGTTTTAAGGGTTTGTAATTTTTAGGGCCACAGACCGGTTGCCTCACTTCAGTGCTCTTTTGAAAAAAGCTCGTTTTGGGTGCACATCCGACCTCCTGAAACAGAATTATCTGGGGATGGGGCTCAGGAGATAGGTATTGTAACACACCTTCCCAGTGATTCTTGGATACCCTAAAATTGGAAGGCCATCTTTTTGGAGACCGGATCCTGCCATGAAGTTCAGACAGGCCTTCAGTGCTTGGCGTTCCTCCTGCTTCAGCCTTCCTAATCCCAGTGCTGGGATTTACGGGCGCGCGCCTCCGTGCCCGGCCTGAAAGCCAGTTTTAAAGCAACACTTGGAGACAGTGCTGCTTCCCTTTTCCTTTATCGGGAAAGATTTCTGTGTTAGGAAGCTCGTCCAAGCCTTGGGATGTTACCACGTGGACCAAATACCTGTCAAAGATACGTGGTACCTTTGGTACTGTTACTACATTTCAGGATTTAGTCCTTTTCTCACACATTCCTGATAGGGAAAAGTATTTCAGTTGAAAGGTATTTATTTCACTGTATTCTGTTTTATTTACTGGTCGGGATTGCAACTCTTGTTTAAGAAAGTGCAGAATACCTAAGTGTGTTGTTAAGTTAGCAGTCCAGCAGCCAAAACCTGTTTCCTCAGGCTAGCTACTTTTAACTGCTTGATTTTATATCCTGACTTATTCTTGTTTGTTTGTTTGTTTGTTTTTAAATAAAAGAGGACAATTTATTTGAAGGTGGGGAAAAGGACGGGGAGAGAGAGAACAGACATGGTGGACACCTGCTCTGGACAAGGCTGACTTATTCTATGTATTTACATTTTTAAACCACAGAGGGATCATTTTGTATGTATTGTTCTGTACCATAAGTTTTCCAAATAATATTATGATGGATGGTGTTTCATAACCTATGCATATATTTTTTTCCCGAAAACATAACATAATGTTAATTTATAGGGTTGTGCTGCAGTTTCTTTAACCTGTTCCCCATTGGTGTATTTTTAGGTTATTTCCTGGCTTGTTTGTTTTGCAAATTGTGCTGGAGTATACTTTTACCACCTTTTTTACCTGTGTAGCAAACCTGGTAAGAACTGCAACATCTTAATAGTGTTTTGTGTTTGTTTTCTTGTTGTTTTGGCTGTACTGAGGATTTAAACCAGGACCTTTGGACTAAGCTACATCCCCAGCTCTTTTTAAATTTTTAAGTTTGAAACAGATTCTTGCTTAGTCACTTATGCTGAGCTCAAATTTATGCTCCAGTCTCTCACAGTGCAGGGACCACAGGTGTGTGCCACCAGGCCCAGCAAGTACTTTCTTTTTCAAAGAAAAAAAATTATTTTCTCATGTGTCCAGTTGAAAGAGAGTCAAAGCATAGTTTAATTGCAGTTCCTTCAGCTTTTGAGAGTTGTTAAGAATATTGGTTCTGCTACCTTCTGATAAGTTTTTATTTTAGTCTTAAAATTATAGTTGTCTTCAAAAGTAGAGATTTGAAGATGAAGTGTAGGAGACTGTTGGACTAAGTGTTGGGTAAAACCCCTCTTACAGTTTTAGCTCAGTGGTTAGAGTGCTTGCCTAGCAAGCACAAGGCTCTCGTTCATCATCATTGAGAGAATAAGGCTGTTCCTGCTGTCTCTGATTTCAGTGCAGTAGGGAGACACACAACATAAATATGATATTTTGTTTTGTTTTTTTACTGGGGATTGAACCCAGGCGTGTGCTAAGCATGCTGTCTACTACTGACCACTGAGCTGCACCCCCAGCTCCAAATGAATGCTTTTAATGTAGGTCCTGTGGTATTACACCTTCTTTTGGAGAGTTAGAAAAGCCTTACTAACTTACTAAGGAAGTGACTTTTGACCTAGATAAAATGAGTAAGATTTTTTGAGGCATGGGAAAAGGAGAAGGAAGAGGTGCTAAAGCAGTGGCTTTCAAATTTTAAACATGACCCCCAGTGAAAAATAAATTCTACATTAAAAAAGTTTTTTTTGTTTTTAATTGGTACATGTTTGCAGTACATGATTTCAGTCATCACAGGGAATTAGTACATGGACATAACACATCTTAATTCTTTTTATGTTCTCTTGCTCTTCCTTCCTTCTTCCCTCCCTCCATCTCTTGGTTCCCTTCCCATTTGCAAAAGGTGTCTCCCAAATTTTACATTGTGAGCTGTTACAGGAGAGGTACTGGTTAAGAGTTCTTGCTTCTGGAGCCAGAGTGCTTGGACTCCATGATCTTGGGCAAGTTATGTACCTCTGCTTCAGTTCCCTTTTCTGAAGAGGAGGATGATACTAGCTCACAGGCTCTCTCTAAGGATTGAATGAATTCTTCCTTGTATGTAAGGTGCTTTATAGAGTGCACAAAGGTGCTTAACTAAGTCTTGGTCCTTCCCATACAACAAACAGGTTCCACTGTATACGACTTTGTTATGCATTTTATTTTCTGGTCTATTCTGTTCCATTACTTTTAGAGGCGTGTTTAGGGCAGCTAGAGTTTAACAAGTTTAATTTGCAGTTTAAAAAGTCGGCGCTACAAACACTGAGTGGTAAGGGGCAAGGTGACTCATGAAACTGCATCCATTTAGTGTGGCGAGTGAGTGGTGGAAGCAGACACTTGAGGAAGAGTGCCGTGAGGGAACAGACAGGAAGCTGGGGATGAATCAAGAAGGGTTATATACACACACCTGTGAGGGGCATGATTTTCTGGAATGGAGTGAGAAAAGGGTTTAGCTCCACCTTTTTAGGCTCTTTGGGTAGGCTTTGAGTTACACGTAAGATATTAACAGGAGAGAAACCTATTTAATTATTTACATATGCAGAGAAATCCTACAAAATATGAGATTCCAAAGAAGGCTCAGATGTTGGAGCTGTGTCTGTCTATCCTGAGCTTCAGGAAAGGCACTGGGCTTGGGGCTTCTCGAGGTGGTGACAACACAAGTTATGGGAGGATGTTGGCAGGAATTTTATGGTGAACAAAATGTCCTATGTAAATAAAGTCTTGGGTAAGAAAAGATACTTTTCTCATAAAGATTTCTTTTTTGGTTTTTGTTGTTACTGTTGTGCTGGGATTGAACCTATGGCCTTCACACTGAAGTACATCCCCAGCCCTTATTTTTTGACAGGATCTCACTAAATTGCCTGGGTTGGGCTAGAATTTGTGATCTTCCTGCCTCAGCCTCCCAGAGTGCTGGGATTACAGGTGTGTACAATCAGATTTCCTTTCTAGATGTGAATTTCTTTTACACAAGGACAGCTTTTTAGAGCTACTGTAATGTCTATAGTTTCTCAGAATAACCCAGTTCAAAATTTGCCAAAGAAATGAAGGGCATGTGGTGAAAGCCTGTAGTCTTAGCTACTCTGGGAGGATAAGGTGAGAGGATTGCTTGAGTCCAGGGGTTCAAGGCCAGACTGACGATATAGTGAGACTGTCAAAAGAAAAAAAAATTGCCAAAAATCCATTTTGGGGTGGCACATTTTGGTCTCCTACACTCGTATTTTGGGGTAATGTGTATTGAGCCACAACATTACTGAGTCTGCTGTCCAAGCCCATGTAGTGTGCACCTTGCTTCTCAAATGCCCTGGAAAGCTGGGGGGTTTTGGCCTGCTTTGGATATCCCTAGTTCTGTTGCTGTGTGGAATGAGGTGGGATTGGCTTCTCTTTCATCCCTATACTGTTGTGAAACAATACATCCTTGAGAGAGAATCCTTTTAGGGGTGCAGTACTGGGATCGAACTTGGGCCTTTGTAGGCCAGACATTTTTTCAGTTTTTTGAGACAGGGTCTTGCTATGTAGTGCAGCCTGGCCTTGAACTCACTGCTATCCTCCTGCCTCAGCCTCCCAAGTGCTGGGATGATAGCTGTACCACCACACCGGCTCTATTTTTTATATCTAAGATTGGTCTCACTAAATTGCCCAGTCTAGGTTTGAATTTGCAGTCATCCTGTTTCAGCCTCCCAGAGTGCTGGAATCACAGCATTATATCAGCAGACCACCTTTTAAGGAAGGAGCCTTTTGAGAGCAAGCAAAGAACACTGCAGAAAGGAGTTCTCTTGTCTTTCAAAAGCAGGCAAATTCTTTTGAACACTTTATACTCATCACTAGCAGGAAATGTGAGCAGGAAAGACATTTCTGGGAAGCCAAATGTTAGTTATATCCACTGTTAATGATAACAGTTCTTTTATTGTAACTGGGATATTTTCCAAGAGTACCAGTTTTTTGCCAAGGTATAATACATACATACAAATAGAATTTTTATGTGCTTTTAGATTTACTGTGCGCCATTCATTAAGGTAACCTATTCAGAGCAGTATGTGTTCTTTCTTTTTTTTTTTTTTTAACGTGGTACTACAGATTGAATCCAGGGGCTCATATATGGTAGGCAAGTGTTCTGGTGAGGAACCTACAACCTCAGCCTTTTTACATTTAAAACAATTTTTAGACAGCATCTCTGTGTGGTATTCAAGCTAGCCTCCAACTTGTGATCCTTTTTGTGTCAGCCTCCTGAGTAGCTGGGATTACAGGTGTGTACTCCTGCACCTGGCTTTCTCCCATCTCTAATGATATGTTAGTCTTCCTTTAAATGAATCGGTGTCTCATCCTTAGGTTAAAAACACTTTTTTTTTTTTTTTCTTTTTTCTGGCTTTTTTGAGACAGGGTCTTACTTTGTAGTGCAGGCTGTCCTTGAACTCACAGTGTAGTCCAGGTTGGCCTTGAACTGATGGCAGTCTGCCTGCCTCAGCCTTCTGAGTGCTGGGATTACAGACATGTGCCACCACTCCTGGTTTGAAATAATGCTTTTTGGTTTGGGAAAGTGAACATATAGCTGTTGAGAAGAGGTGGTTTTGAGTGATTTAGGAGTTAAAACCTGCAAGGTTTGGTGATGGTTGTGATAGTAGAGGAGAAGGGAGAAATCAGAATGACTCTTAACTTTCTCATTTAAGCAGCAGAATATAGGTATTAAGTAGCAGCATGTAAACAGTGGAAAAGGGTGAGTTTTTGGCTTGGGCAGTTATTTGACTTATTGAAACCTTTGCTGTCTTGTATTCCTGTTATATTCAAAAGGGGTACCATAACTGTTTAGTAGTTTGTAAGTAGGCAGTGAGGGCAGCCTAAGATAGAGTTGGAAAAAAGAAAATAGCGCACACATTGAGTTAAGTGCTAATTTAAGTCATGTAGCTAGTTAAGCTTAGAAACGAAAGCACAGGAAGAAGGTTTTTGTACCAAATGCTAAAGGGGACAGAATCTTGCTTTGAATTCAAAGGTTGGCAGCTGGCTTCACTTTCATGTATACCCTAGATCAGTGCCTTTGCTTTTTCTTTCTAGTGTTCCCACATTTTAAACCCTTTAACTTCTGTCTCTAGTCCTTCTCGTTCATCCTCTACCTGGCAGTCAAAATTAATTTCTTCTGTCTTTGAATATCCATGAACTTTAAATTAGTTATCCCTCACCCCCAAATGGCATAACATCTACTACCAATTGTTAATGAAGGGAAACCCTTACTGTGGCTTAAATTCTTCAGAGCCGCCAAGGGGCCAATTCTTGTTCCTACCAAGATGCTGCACTAGTATGACCTCTGGCTTCCTTCCCTAAAATCATCCCTGGAGGAACTATAAAGGGAAAGTACCGTGAGAAAAGATAGGTAACGAGGGCTGGTTTGGACTGATGGGAAGAGAGGACTGGCCAGAAACAAGTAGGTATGGCTGTGAAAGAATAAAACCATGGGGGACGGGAACTGTTGGAATACTGCTCTGGTTCTGCTTCCTTACCTTGGAATTACCTTTTTTCTGCACCTCCTATGTATACAGTCTTAGTCCAGCCCTCCTTAAGTGTAAATGAGGGCTTTACAAAACCCATTTTTCTGAGGAGCTGAGAAAAAAATTTAAGTCCATCAAGTTGTGATTAACTTCAGGCAGTCACTTCTGTCCCTTCCCTCTTAATCCTTTAGTCAAATCCCTGTTAAAATTTCCCCTCCTCTCCTTCTGCCCCCCTTCTTCCCCTCCCCTCCTTCTTTTTTCTCTTCCTTCCTTTCTTCATCTTCTTCCTATTCCTCTTCTCTTCCTTCCCCCACTTCTTCCTCTTCTTCCTGTTCTTTTCCCAGGCGAATAAACCGAAGCCTTGATCTGAGTGGAGATTATATGAGTGAAGAGTGATTGTGGTCTGCGGCTTATACTTTAGTGCTTATTTCCTAACTTCCTGCAGTTCACTGGGGCTGATATACACTGAATTTCCGCCGTATACTTCGCTTCTCAATGTAGCTGATCTTTACCAGGGAATAATAAAGAGAGTTGAAGAGCTGCCATATTTTTAAGAGAAAACCAATATATAGGCTTCTTTGGAACAGAAATATTGGAACAGATGAACAAGAGATTAAAGTTAGACCAATAATCATCCCAAAAGAAATGAAGGTAGATATGAACAACTTGAAACAAGATAAGCTGGGGTTGGGAGAAACAAATATTAGGCATAAGAAGTTCAATGGTTGGAGAAAAGAAAATCAAAGATGGTTTATATACAGAATAGATATAATTGAGGAATCAAAATCTCCCAGAGTAAGAAAAAAGAAAATAGAGTAAGTACAAAGGTAAAGCTAAGAGATAAGGAGAATAGATGTAGAGGTAGGTACTCACATCTGATTTCATAGGCGTCTTAGGGCAATAAAATGTAAAGGAGAACATGCTTGAAGGAATAATAGAAAAATTCTCATCTTTAAAAAAAAAACCCTCAGATTGAAAGATTTCTTAGAGTACTGGAGATGATAGCTCAGGAATATTCACTGATAGGTACATGGTAGTCAGAACAAATGAAAATTAGTGGAGTCTCAGAACAGATCACATACAAAGTACAAAACAGAACTGGCATCAGTTTTTAGCAGCATCACCTAAGAAGACAAACATGTTTCAGAGTGTTGAGGGCAGTCTCGAATCTTAGAGCTGAACACGTTCATTTGAATAGCGAATGGTAAAACCCATTCTCAAGCATTTGAGGTCTTAGAAACTGCTGCTCAGAGAGCCATATTGAAGGTAGCACTGAGAGAGTCCAACCTGGAAACCTGTAAGAGATATATGAAATAAAGGTGATTAGATTCTCTGTAGTGTTATTGCTCTGAAGGCTAAGGCAAAGGAAGAAATCTGTGTCCTGGAATTTAAAGTTCAGATGATATCCTGCTGAAAGTTCTTAATAGCAGAGAGAAAGAATTTTTAATGAAGGTAAGTACATATTAAAAAGAAGCATAAAAAGAGTAGAACAAATTAGAAGGTAAGAAGCAGGTTCCATATATACCAATAGCATTAAATAGACTAAACTTGCCAGTTGAAGGATTAAAAAAAAAAATTTGCGGGGAGACGGTGCTGGGGATCGAACTCGGGGCCTTGCAGTTGCTAGGCAATCACTCTGCCACTTGAGCTAAATCCCCAACCCCAAAAGGATAAAAATTAACATCAGTTTTTTAAGTCCTCAGTGTCGAGATACATGGGTTTTACAAAGAGCAAACCAAAAATTTCTAAGGTCACGTGAACGTGGGAAGTAAAAGGTGAAGAAAAGACAGACCCGGAAATACTAACCAAAAGAAAGCTTGTATGATTATATTGATAGAGAACAGATTTCAAGACAGAAGGTATTAATTGGGATGGAAAGTTACTACATAATGACAGTTTAGCAAGAAAATACAACATTTTAAATCTTGTATGTCTGTGATTAAAAATCCTAAAATGGATGAAGCAAAATCGGTAGACCCACATTGGTCTCAGTGGACAAACCCAGTACCATTGTTGGAGATTCCATTGCATCTCTTATATGTAGATCAAGCTGACAAATTAGCAAGGATACATAAGCTTTTTACAAACTAGTTTAGCCTACTGAATGGAATTTGCAAACATTAGTTACAGAGTTGATACATGCCAAACCATGTTGAAAGCCTTAACAATTCCAGAGGTGAGTTTCACGCAGAGGGTGATCTCCCCACATAGCAGCTGAATCAGGAGTTTGTCACAAAAATGAAGAAAAATAGCATGTACATAAGCATAGTTATATAAATCAAAAATTTACTATAAAAATTTCAAAATGACACACACACTCAACAGAATCAAAGAACAGTTTTAAGACATGTACAATGGCCAAGCATGTGTTTCTGGCTGCTTGGGAGGCTGAGGAGAGAGACTCCCTTGAGCCCACGAGTTGGAGACCATTCTGGGCAACAGTGAGACCTCCTTATATTAAAAAAAAGAAAGTTCTGGGTGGTTAATTTTAGTCTTAAATGTTCAAAGAAGAAATAAGCTAAGTAATTTAAAAAAATCAGGAGGTGGCCAGAATAAATTTGGGAAGAATAGAAGAGGTGGTAAAAAGGGTAAATAAATATCGGAAAGAAGCAGCTCAGATCACAGTTAAAAATTGTTTTCTTAGGGGGGAAAGGTGGACAGCCTTTAACAAGATTGGTTAAAAGAAGATACAGTGAACTATTACAAATGCGAAGGAAAATACATCTGTACACAAGACAATGGAAGATAAAGCCTCGAGTGATGTAACATTCAGGAAGTGATGATTAAAAATCTTCCCACAAAATATTGGGTTATAAATTTTTATGATTACAAAGTTTTTTTTTTTTTTTTTTTTTGGTACTGGGGATTGAACCCTGGGCCTTCACCCTGAGCTACATCCCCAGGCCATTTCTATTTTTATTTTTTATTTTGAGATGGTTTCACTAAATTCCTCAGGGGTTGGGGATTTAGCTGAAGTGGTACAGCGCTGAGTTCAATCCTCAGCGCCAAAAAACAAAACAAAACAAAAAAAACAAACAAGGACGAAATTCCTCAGGCTAGGGTCCAAATTGTGACTGACCTGCCTTAGCCTTCCAGAGTGCTAGGATTGTAGGCATCTACGGCTTGGGTTATAAATTTTACAAGTGAAAGTCTTTCAATCTTTTTAAAGACTAGAAATCCTAGTTTTGTAGAATTTTTAAAAAGACAGAAAAATAAGTACTACTTAATTCATTGTGATGAATTTGTGACGCTGGATCCAAACTAGACACAAAGTGACAGTGGCAACTTAGAGACCTTTTTTACTTATTAAAATCACACTTAAAAAAAATTAGCAAATCCAAACCAATAGTATGTAAAAAGGAGAGCTGGCGATTTAGCTCAGTGGTTAAAAATGCTTGCCTCATAAGCACAAGGCCTTGAGTTCGATTCCTGGCACCAAAAAAAAAAAAAAAAGTACGTAAAAAGGGTAATACAGAGCTGGGCACAGTACACACCGCTGTAGTCCCAGTTGTTGGGCAGCCAGTGGTAGATGAATGGCAGTGGAGCCCAGCCTGAGCAACTTAGTGAAATAAGCTGTCTCGGAATAAAAATGAGAAAGGGAGTGTAGCTCAGTGCTCCCTGGGTTCACTCCCCAGTACTGCCAGAACAAGAATAGGGACAATATGTAAAAATCAAGTTGGGCTTATTTCAGATGTACAAGGATTCAATATTAGGAAATCCATAAGTGGAACTTAAATTTTTCTTAAGTAAATAAAAGGGCAAATATTTATCTCAAGCTAGGAGCAGTGGTGCAAACCTAATTAGCAAGCACTCAGTCTGGGTAGTTGATGACTTGAGCTTGCAACCAGCGTGGTCAGGATAGGGAGACCCTGGCTGAAAGAAGGAAGGAAGATAGAAGTGCAAGAAAGGCATCTTACAATGTTTACAAATTTTTAAATTTTACATTGATTTTTGAACTGATACATAATAAAAGATTTATAGGGTGCCGGGTGATATTTTGAAGTGTCTGTACATTGTATTGTTTAAAGTGAGATTAGTTGGACATTTATAATTACTTTGTGTTGAAACATTCAAAATCCTAGCTTTTTTTTTTAATTTGCTGTGTTAGGGAGTTGGGTATGGTGGTACATATCTGTAACCCCAGCACTTGGGAGCCTGAGGCAGGAGGATCAATGTGAGTTCAAGGCCAGCCTGGACTACGTAGTAAGTGTAAGACCAGTCTGAATTATATTAGTGAAACCCTGTCTCAAGCTTTTTCTTTTTTCAGTGCTGGGGTTGGAACCCAGGGCCTCCCACATGCTTGGCAAATGCTATATTGCTGAGCTGTATCCCCATTTCCTAGCTTCTTGAAATATGCAGCAGAATCATTTTGTAAATTATTTTTCATAATATATTCTTAGTGAAGATGAGAAGGAGCCATTCGAATCTAGTAAAGAATAACTATTTAAAAATAGAGGAAACAGAGTGGTAGAATGGTGTGTTTAGTACTCGGATGCCTGGGGTTCAATCCCTACCAGAAGTGGAAGAAAGGGAGGGAGGAAGGGAAGGAGAGCAGTCATGTTTAACGTCAGAGACAGAGACACTCGATATGCATATTCAACACACTGTTGATGGTTTTAAGCAGTGCAAGATTAGAGACATGAGAATTGCAAAGGAAGGAACTGAGCAGTTGTCCCAGCTGCTGTTGGGGAGCCAGTGACAGATCAGTGTCAGTCAAGCCCTGCCTGGGCAACTTAGCAAAACGCTGTCTCGGAAGAAAAATGAAAAAGGCTTGGGGTGTAGCTCAGTGCCATGTTGAAGTGGGAGGATTTGCACTAGCCAGGACAAATTCCAGGCCAGCCTGAGCAACACAGACACAGTCTTGAGAGAATTGGAAAAGAAAGAATAAAGTTTTGGTACTCCTAAATGTTAAGATCATTTATGTAGAGGATCCAGAAGGATCTGCAGACCAATTAGAAATACTTATTTATCAAAATCACTGGATATAGGATTAATGAAGCCATTAGTTCTCTGCATCTGTCAAACTAGAACATGAACTTTAGAAACAATACACATATTCTAAACCGTGAAAGGGAAAATTATAAACATTTGTTTAGCGATAATGTCCTTAGTAAATAGAGGAACATGTTATATATATGAATTGGAGAGCAGTTCATTGTAATTTCATTCAAAATCTCAACATGGATATTTATGAAACATGATGTAAAATTTGTATGGAAAAGTTAAGGGGCTAAGGCTATCAAGTCCTTTCTAAAAAGGAACAAGGAAAGAAGAACTTGTCCTGCCAGATAGCCAGATGACTTAGAAGATACAGTGTCTAGTTGCATTAATGTAGAATAGTTGACATAGAATAGAGAAGTCAGAAATGCCAGTCTGTGTGCTGAAAATCTGACACATGTCAGAGGTGACCCCCAGTAAAGAAAGCATATTCAATAAATTGCCCTGGAAAATATGTCTATCCTTGTGAAAATAAAAGCTTTCCCTAAATAGGAAAAAAAAGTCAACTATACCTAAGGATTTAAATAGTACGAAAGTTAAAGAATGTTGGTAGGCCCTGCTCACCTTGGTCTAAGTGGAAAGCATAGGTGAGTCTGAAACCCTGCAGAGTAAATGGTGCTTAAGCTGTGTATTATGAGTGTTAACAGCAGTATTCATAATAGTACAAGCCTGGAAACATGTTTTTCACATGCAGGAATATAGTACAGAATCCCAAATGAATAAATGAACTAAACCTTGAAAACATGGACGTGAAATAAACCAGACATGGTAAGGACATACATATGACATACTAAAGGTAGGCAAATTCCTGGAGATAGGACAGTGGTTACCAGGTGCTGGGGAAGGGGACAAAGAGCAATTATTAAAATGCGTAAAGAGTTTCAATTGGGGATAATGAAAAAGTTCTGGATATGGATCCTGGCATTGGTGAATGTACTTAACAATGCTGACTTGTACCCTTAAAAGTGATCAAAATGGTAAATTTTACATACAGTTTACCATGATGAAAATAAAATTTAAATGAACTAAAGCAACAGTATGAATTATTTTAGGGAAATAGTAATCCCCAAATTACAACATTACTGCCCTTTTTTTTTGTTTTTTGGGTGCTTGGGATTGAACTCAGGGCCTTGCTGAGCTAACCCCCCCCCCCCTGCTTTTTAAAGAGCAGTTAAACTAAAAATACATACCTTTCAGGAATCCATTTTCATTTAGTAAAATGTGTAAGAAGGAAAGCAAGGGAATGAAAACATAAGATTCAGGATGATTATTATAAAGAGGTAGGTGAATGGGCTAGAGATATTATTGTTTTTTGGGGGGGATGCTGGAACTCATCCTTGTCCTTGCTAGGCAAGCACTCTACCACTGAGCTAAATCCCCAACCCTATTATTTTAAATGTAGGTTATTTTCAGAGTTCTACTTTGTAGATATTAAATTATTAGAGATAATTGAGTAAAAGTGGGCTGTGTAAGCCTGGTGTGGTGGTGGCACAGGCCTGTAATTACAATACTCTTGGGACATTGAGGCAGGAGGATCTCAAGTTTGAGCCTAACCTGGGCAATTTGGTGACTTACACCCTGTCTCAAGATAAAAAAGGGCTGGAGTTGGAACTCAGTGTGAAGGCCTTGAGTTCAATCCCCGGTATTCCTTTCTCCACACAGAAAAGAGGCAGGCCATATATGTATGAACAGTGAGATTATGTACAGAATAAAGGGTAAGAGTTAATGATTAATTCTGTTTTATTCTTTTGAGACAGGGTCTTCCTGTGTAGTCTGGGCTGTCTTTGAACTCACTATGTAGTCCAGGCTGACCTGGAGCTCTTTGTGATCCACTTGCCTCAGCCTACCAAGTGCTGGGATTACAGGAGTGCGCTACCATGCCCAGTGCTAATTCTGTTTTTTTCACATGTAATAGGAGAAAAATATTGCTAAGAGGGCATTTGTAGAGGTTTTTGTGAAATGCTGACTCCAACAATTTAGTCATTTTGTGAATTGTGGCAAATAATGTCTATGCTTCCCTTGCCTCATCTTTAAAATAAAGGTAATATATTATCATAGGGCTGTTTAGGTATGAAATGGATTTATATAGATAAATAGGTAACTGTACAGCATAAACTGTACAGCATAAACTGCCATTTGTTCTGATCATCCAATGCTATGTAATAAGCCACCCTCAAATTTATTTTTTTGGTTTTCGTTTTGTTTTTTTTGAGACAGGGTCTCCCTTTGTAGTTCACTATGTAGCCCAGGCTGCTTTTGAACTTCTGGCGATCCTCCTGCCTCAGCCTCCTGAGTGCTGGGATTACCATGCCTGGCAGCACTCCAGAATTTAGTGAGTTGAAACAACCATTTTATTTCTTCCAGTTCTTGGGCTGCCAGACTGGAGAGTGGACCGGGTGGATCCTCACTTAGCTGTAGTCGAGTGGCATCAGGCTTTGGAGGACATGGCTGTAGATTTCAGGGACCTTTGAAAGCACCAAAGCTGGGTGTGATGTTGCGTACCTGTAATACCACTACTTCAGAGGCTGAGGCAGGAGAATCAGCTAGAATTTGAGGCCATCCTGAACTACATAGTGAGACCCTGCTTCAAAAAATACATCTAAATATTAAAAACAAAAACAAAAAAATGAAGCTGCTGTGTTGGGATTGGTGCACTATCACCCAGTGCATTCCACTGATTAAGTTACAGGCCAGTGAGGTGATGGGGTTCATTGGACACCATTTTTGAAAACCATCCACACTTTATTTTTTTTAATGTTTTCTCCCCCCATCGTATTAGTACATGTTTGCAATACGTGACAAATAACTGAACATTCATCATGGGGCATTGGTACATACATACTGCATCTTGGTCTTTGATCTGTTTTACTTCCCCTTCCCCTCCCCATTACTGTTAATGTTACCATCCACCATATTGCTGTGCCATGCTGCCCTAAAGTTGTTTGCGTTAGGTGCTGGGAATATATATATTACGTATAACATATACGTACAAACAGAAGTATATTTTTGTGGTGCTGTGGATTGAGCCAAGGGCCTTATCCATGTTCCTATAATTGGCACTGCAGAAGGGAACTTTAATAGTTAGATTTTTTTCCTTTAGAGACGGTTTACTTCTCCAAGTGTCCTCAGGCCTAGAGCATAAACTGCCACCCTCACAACTCAGCCAAAGGTGAGTAGACAGAATCTGCAGGTGCTGGCACCAGGAGGTCAAATCCAGTTTCATTCCCTTAGGAGGGGAGGCAATAGTGCGGTGAGGAGGGATGGAGCAGGGCTGGACTTGTCTAGGGTCCCCTTGCACTCTCTCCCCTACCCTGACACATCCCTATGCTTGAGATGGTGGTTTCAGGCAGATGGGTTTCTCCATCTCCTCTGAGCCAGCTCTGAATACATTCTTTTCCTTTTAACCAAGATAAATGATCTTTGGTTTGGTCAGCAGCGAGCAAACAAACCCGAATGTGAAACTTAAGTGACCTGTAACACTAACACTGGAATATATTAATGAATAGGTAGATAAAAGTCTCTACCCACTTTGAGCTTTTTTTAAAACATAATAAGTAATTAAAAATATATAGTGTATTGGTAAGGATGGTGAAAAAAGAACAAGGAAGGAGATAGGGAATGCTGAGGGTTGGGATTTACATTTTTAAAAATAGGGGGTCACAGCTGGTGTGTGCCTGTAATACCAGCACTCTGGAAAGGCTAAGACTGGAGGATTGCAAGTTTGAGTCCAGCCTAGGCAATTTAGTGACTCTAAAAACCAACCTCAAAGTTCCTAAAAGGGTCAGTGAGCTGGGCATAGTGGCACACGCCTGAATTCCTAGCACTTGGGAGGCTGAGGCAGGAGGATCACTGTGAGTTTGAGGCCAGCCTGGGCTACATAGTGAGTTCAAGGCTAGCCTGCACTACAGAGCAAGACCCTACCTCAAGGAAAAAAACAAAACAAAACAAAACACCAAAACCCCCCCACAACCTCCAATACAGTAGAAAGGTCAAAACTCTTGGAACCTCCAGGGTGCTGTCTTTGTATGCTAATGACCCGCTGGTGGGCAGCCCCTAGGTAGCATTGGGCTGGGGGCTGGACAGCAGACAGTGCCTGCAGGGTTAGCGTCAGCCTTTTCAGCCTAGTCCTTCAGACGGGGTGTGTGTGCGGGGGCGGAGCTGAAGTTAAGTTGATCTAATACCAGTCCGGCCTGGTGAATGAATCCTCCGTAAAAGCTCAAAAAGAGGTTGTTCCTGGAGCTGAGGCCCCCAGAGCATGGTTTGCCAGAGAGGGCTGGGAAGCATCACATCCTTCCCATGCAGCTGTCCCCTCAGTCTGGTGCATGCTGTTAACCAGTAGTATGGTGCCCTTACTGTAAGCCGTGATGTGTTTCCCCGGGTTCTGTGAGAGGCTGCAGGTTACTGGATCTGAGGGGACAGGTGAAACAGCCAGGGCTTCCTTTGGTGTTGGGGGTGGGGCAGTCGAAGGACAGAGCCCGGAGCCTGTGGGATAGGATGCTCTCTCCAGGTTGAATTAAAGGACACTCAACTCAGGTTCCCTTCAGAATTGCTTTGTCATACTTTTAGGTGACCCCAGAACTCTTCTATGTTGATTGTTGAGTGTGACAATATAGGGGAAACTGAGTTTATTTTTATGTTCTCTGAGATGATCCACTGAGTGTTAAGGCACACTCCTGTAATCTCAGCTGTTCAGGAAACGGAGGCAGGAAGATCTCAAATTTGAGGCAAGATGGGACAGAAGTGAGACACCTTGCCTAAAGGAAAAAAAAAAAAAAATCAGTGGCAGAGTACTTGGTTAGCATGGGCCAGGAGCCGGGTTCATTTCCCAGTGCCACAAAAATAAAAAAGAAGAAAAGGTGTATTGGATTAGTATAGTAATAGTGGAAGTAGTGAAAAGTGGTTATATTTTGTATGTTTTTCTGGAGGGTAAGACTTTTGAGTTAATTTATGGACTGGATGTGGAATGTAAGAGGTGTCAATGATGGCTTCAGGGTTATTGACTTGAGCAACTGGAAGGGTGGAATTAGAGTGGAAGAGTACAGAGCTCACAGGTTTAAGATGCAGATTGGTCTTATTTTTGTAAGGTTTGAAATGCCATTTAAAAGCCAGCTTTAGTCAGGTGTGGTGAGCATTTGAGAGGCTGTAACCCCAGCACTTGAGAGGCTGAGACAGGAGAATCTCTATTGGACTGAGGTGAGCCTGGGCTACATAGTTTAAGGCCAGCCTGAACTGCATGTCAAGACCCTGTCTCAGAAAAAAAAAAAGCTTTAAAGTTGTAAGTTGTCCTTGTATCATCTTGACTTCCTGTTTTGTAGCAAGAGAAACTGATGTGCAGGGAGGAATTTGTATACTTTGTTGTAGTTAATAGTCTCAGAAGAGTAAGCAGTCTTGTTAGCTTCAGCCAGTGTAAGTGTGTGCTTTTTTCTAGGCTCCTGTCACCCTTTGCTTGATGTGGCTTAAGTCACATTTTCACAACCGGAAGTTTAATGTCACCTGTGTATTAGAAAAAGGCTTAAAGGCAAACTCAAGCTTATTTGAAAATTTTATTTTCCTTCTACTTATATGTGTTTTAGGGGGAAAAGTAGAGAGTGAAAACATTTTAAGCTTTATTTCACTTAATGCTGCATCTTTTCCCTGGTGATACATGTCCACCTTAGTTTATTCCATTTTGGAGGCTTCTGGTTGCCCTGCACTTTTTAGGTTTGATACATTGAAAAGCCACGTTAACTGGTACTGAAAACGCTGACTCTCACTTTCCTGGTGCCTCCTGTCAAGACAAGTTCCAACATGTTGGCCCGCGGGTTTCCTTAAGTGTCCTTGCTCTTCGCTTACCTTGATAAGTCTCCAGCTCCGCAGTCTTTGAGAGGGTTCTCTTGAGCGCCACCAAGAGGAGAAGAGAACTCTTGGAAGCACCTGATTGGTGGCCAGTGCGAAGTAGTAATGACGTCAACGTGACTTTCAGCTGGACCGTCTGTGTGAGGTCGGAGCATGCCCAAACCTGTTGCTGTTTCAGGCTTTACCCGAGGGAGGAGTAGGTAGTTCATAGGAGCTCTTCAGGTTTTTGCAAGTTTTTCTGAACTAGAAAGTGATCAGAAGGCACGGAAAACTTCAACATGGGTGTAGAGTGCCCCCATACACTTACTGTTTCTTTTGCTTTTTTTTTTTCCCTTGCGGGCTGCTTTGTTTGTAAATGCTAAAGACGGTTGTGTATTTAGAAGAAATGATTGAGATATAGATATATATGTGTATTTTGTTTTTCTTTTAGTTTTATCAACAAACTGAAGTATCTTCACTGCCAAAATGACATCATATTCCACCTCTGCCCAGTGTTCAACATCTGAGAGTGCTTGCAGGATCTCTCCAGAGCGAATCAACCAGGTAGGTCATTATTGACTATTCCTATTTTCTTTAAATTTTTAAGAAATTGAATCGAGGCATAAAACTGAACTCGTTGACTAGAACTTAGGACAGAAGTGGTTATGTTTAAAAATATTACAGTAGAGAAACAGTTAAACAGTAGCAATCCTCATAAATTTGAATTGCTTATTGAGTAAATATATAGAGATTGCAGATTGCTCAAAATGGTACATTTGGAAAACTGGCAGTGTGTTTTAGGTTAGACGTGGCTAGTAGAGAGTTTGGGGCCAGGTTATGTGAATTTGTTTTCTGTCTTTTTCATTTAGTTGTACTTTGTTCTCATTAAAAATCAATTTTTCAAAATTGTAAATTTACAATTTAAATTGGCAAGGTGGTGAATGCCTGTAATCCTGGCGCTCCGAAAAGGCGAGGCATGAAGAATGAGCTCTGTCTGCGTGATTTAGCAAGTCCCTACCTCAAAATTTTTATTTTACCTTATTTTTTGATTTTAGCTTTTTGAGACAGGGTCTCACTGTACAGTTCAGGCTGGCCTTGACCTCACCGTGTAGCCCAGGCTGGCCACAAACTTGTGACAATCCTCCTGCCTTGGCCTCTTAAGTGCTGGGGTTGCAGCTGGGATTATAGATGTGTACTGTCACACTGGGTTTATATCCAAAAATTCTAAAAAGGGTAAGGGATATAGCTCAGTGCCATTGGGCAGGGGTGGGTTGAGGACCTTGTACAAAACCAAATCCCAGATGGATTAAAGATTTAAATGTAAAAATGAAGTATATATCGGGAGAAAATGTATGAAACACTTTTGAAACTTTAGAATGAGGGAGGTCTTAAGATGAAACTGAGGATGCTGTAAGAGGAAGAGAGAAGTTTGGCCATATAAAGTTCAAAAAATAAAATTGTACACTGTGGGCACATTGTGGGCTGGTGTGGAAGAGTGCAGCAGTTCTGAGCTGATGCCGGCCGTGTTGGAGTCCGGCCTTGGGTGGCAGTGGTACTCATGCGTGGGCTCCCTAGGGTGCCTGGATGGATGCTCATCTTAGGTGTTTAGAAGTGATGGCAGCTGCCAACCAGGTTTATATAGCGCGAAGTCAACTATGTGGGATTACCAGAATCCCAGCCCACCTGCCCTGTGGATACCAAGATAGAGGGGGAAGGGCTCCAGGCTGTGGTATGGTATTTGCACCTCTTTGCTTCCTCCATTCAGCATAGGACAAGGGAAGTTTTGAAAATTGCATGATAATCCCAGTTTTCTTGGTGTCTCTTGGTTTGGCCATGCTAGAGTCTTAATTCTACAGTCATCCATCATAGACTTACTGATAGATTTATTCTGTTGGAATATAGATGATGACATCTAACCTTCCCAAGGCTTATTTTATTTATACAGAATTATACCTGAGACCCATCATCTTGCTTCATCTTTTTCTTAGACGTGGGGTTAACTGGTCCCCATTCCATAAGTTTTCTTTCTGAAGAGTAAAAATTTCTCAGACAGAATTTTATTGTTCAGAAATATAGGATAGTTGTTGTAAACCTTTTTTGTCTGTAGACAGTTGAATTAAGTTGTATGTGGGGTTATGCAAGGACATGCTCTGGGGACCCATTTACTTCTCTTGTCCCACATTCAGAGCTGCCTCTTTGTTCTTTGCTGCCACTACTAGCTCATTGTTGAAACTGACACTGCTTTCCCTTATTCAACACTCCAGTGCCTTTTGGCCACCACAGCAAGCTTGGAATGGCATTTTATGTACACGTTGGTGACCCTTGGGGAGTTCATATCTATCTCATTTTTTATCCAGTAGAAAGTAAAAGATTACTTTCAGTTGGTTTTCTTGTTGTACTTACTGTTAGCTTCCTTCTTTGGTTGACTAAATCAAAACTGAAAGTATGTTCATCCAGAGTATAAATTTACATGTCTGAATTAGCAGGGACTAGAGAAGTGCTACTACAGAGTACTGGGTCTTTTTTCTGTTCTTTTTTTATTCTTATTTTTTATCTTTTTGGTAGTAGTACCGGAGAACGAACTCAGGGCTGAGTCACTGAACTACTTCCACAGCCCTTTTTAAAATTTTTATTTTGAGATAGAGTCTTGTTAAGTTGCCCAGGCTGGACTTGAACTTAGGATCCTCCTGCTTCGCCTCTCAGAGTGCTAGGATTATATGCATGTACCACCATACTTGGCTTTCCTTTTCGTTCTTATCACCACTCTCCTTATTGTATCTCAGAATATTATAGAATAATGGATAGTATCAGCCTTAAGAATGTTGTTATTAACTAGATCCAGTTACTCCACTTTTGTTTCTGTCTTCCAGTTAGGTTGTCTAAAATATGAAAAATTATATGCACAAAAATATTGTAAGAATTACTTTTAGTAGCTCAAATTATGAACCACTTAAAAGCTTAGGGTAAGAGTCAGAGTGGCCTTCTGCATAGGCCAGAAAGTAGGTATTTTAGGCTTTGTAAGCTGTACTGTCTCTATTATCACTTCTCAACATGCTGTTTGTAGATTGAAAGCAGTCATAGGCCATATGTAAACATGTGGATATGGCTATTTTCCAATAAAGTTTTGGCTTACAAGTATGGAGCAGGCTGTAATTTGCCATCCCCTAGTCTAGGGAAGTAGTTAATAAAAAGATATACATCAGTGGTGCGTTTTGTACTCATTACAAATTAGTAATGAATACAGGCGTTCCTCATTTAATGAACTACCTGTTTAATGACGGTTGGGACTTGTGACCGGCTGCTCTGGATTTACGACACAGGAAGGTGAGTGGTAGTGCAGCCTTATGGTGGCTTCTACAGTAGTATACTGTAATTTTTGTAGTACAATATTGTAGTTCTATGTTCTGTAACACATTATAGTACTTCATGTAAGAGTTATGCAAATAAAAGCACTCATCAAGTTGGAGTTTACTTTGACCATGTCTTTGTTCTGACTATTGTAATGTATGTACTATATGCAGTTCCTCATTTAGCAACCAATTCAGCCAGCAACCTGGTTGCAGGATTGGAACTTGGTCTTTAAATGAGGAATGTCTGTATTCTGAAAAACATCAGAAAACTTCAAAGTGCAAGATACTGAAGTATATGAATGGGTGCCAATAACATGTCAAGTATATAATAAAATATGATAAAGTAAATCAAATTAGTAACTGTGGTTATAGGATGGCAGGACAGTAAATGGATGACTTTGTCTTTACTTACTGTTTTTGTTTTTTTAAATTTATTATTTTGTATTATTTTTATAATACCAAAGCCTGCCTCTCTACAATCAAAGTCAAAATATGGCAAAGATGTACATACCACATTTTGTTTATCCATTTATTCTCTGATGAACATTTTTGTTGCTTCCATCTTTTGGGGTGTTTGGGAATAATGCTGCTGTGAACACTGGTATACAGATACTTGGTTTAGTCCTGGCTTTCAGTTTTTTTTCATATACAGCTCGGTATGTTTTATGGTAATTATGTTTAACATTGTGAGAACTGCCAAACTATTTCCCACAGCACCTATACTGTTTTACATTTCCTCCAGCAATGCGCAGAATTTCCAATTTTTCTGTATCCTCACCCAACACTTATTTTCTTTTTCTTTTCCTTTCCTTCCTTTCATTGTCCTTCCATCCTTCTGTCCTTCCAGTCTTTGGATTGAATCCAGGGCCTTCACATCAAGCTATATTCCCAACCCTTTTTTATTTTTAATTTTGAGACAAGATCTTGCTGAGGCACTAAGTTGCCCAGACTGGGCTCAAACTTGTGATTCTTCTACTTTAGCTCCCAGAGTGCTGGAATTACAGGTGCATGCCACCACAGCCAGGCAACATTTACTTATTTTATTTTTTTATTTTTTTTGAGTGCTGGGGATTAAACTCAGGGCCTTGCACTTAGCTAGGCAAGCGCTCTACCACTTGAGCTAAATCCCCAACCCCAACATTTATTTTCTTAAAAAAAAAAAATGTAGACTTCTTGTGGGTGTGAATGTGCTATCTTTTATAAATGTGATTTTAGAAGGGCAGTAGGTAATCTAATATCCATAATTATTTTATACATGATGATAAGTGTTTCCTATGATTTTTTTAAAAAGCATTTAAGAAAATTTTCTTGTTCCTTAGGCTTCAGAAACCAATCTAATTGGAAAGTAAATAGACTTATTTTCTGTTTATGTCAGGTACGACCAAAACTGCCACTTTTGAAGATTTTGCAGGCAGCAGGTGCACAAGGTGAAATGTTCACTGTTAAAGAGGTAAGACATCAAAGAAATTCTCAGTTTTAAGAACAGTTTAGAAGTAGAAGCCAAAAAATACATAGTTCTGAAAACAGCTCTACCTTTATGGGGGCAACTTTTGCTCTGTTTTAAAGATCATCATGCTAAACTGAGCTTCATATTTCCTTTAGAGTTCCTTTTGAAGTATCTTATAAATATAAGATTAGCAATGAATTATTGATCTCAGAACTAAAAGGGAAAACATGTACAGTTTAAAAATGACACTGATTTACAAGATATGCAACGAGACAGGAATTTGCAGTGGTGTTTCATTACGAATATGTCAGATATTTTTCTGAGCGCTGTAAGTTATTTTAAATTCTTATGCATTTAAATAACAGCCTCTGAATTTTTTTTTTTTTTTAACAAAAACAAATCTGATTCCTTAAGTGGAAAAGACTCAATATTAAAATGTTAATTTCTTGGAACCGTTTGCATTTGGTAGGGTAGATAGCCAGTCCTTCATAAACAGGAAACAAAATTATCAAGGTTTTTTTTTCTTTTAAATGAAAAGTGCCATACCTTTTAGTACTGCTGTGCTCCTAGCCATTGTGCCTCTCAACGAAGTAAATCTGGAGGCACTTCAGATTTTATTTTTTAGAATACCCATGTTTCCATCATTTATTTTATTTTTTTGAGGTGCTGGGGATGGACCCCATGGACTTGTGCATGCTAGGCAAGGGTTCTACCATTGAACTACATCCTTAGCCCCATTTATTTTAAATTGAGTGTACCATTTTGGATTCTAAAATTCTAATATGGTACATGAGACTTACCTGAGTTGTTACTAAAGTATAGATTTATACCATTAAAGTTTTTACAATGAATTGTGCCATTTCCTTCATTTCCATAGCAGAGTTTGCCTATGCTGTGATCTTTTTTAGGACCCTTGGGGAATTTCTTGATTTAAAAAAATATATGGTTCTCATTATGTACATTGAAGCTGTATAATATGAGAATAGTAGTAGTACATAGAAATTTTTGGGGGGGGCGGGATGCTAGGATTCAAATTTGTGCTTGTTAGGCAAGCGTTCTACCACTCTACCACTTAGCTAAATCCCCAACCCCTACATAGAAATTTAAAATAATGTTTTAGAAGATTCTATTTTAAATACTTTGAGCTGACCATTTTTTTCTGGAAGTTGGATGAGTATAAAGACTTTTTTCCTGTTTCTTCAGGTAGGTGTTATTTTCCGTCTTATTTTCCCTGGCTGTTTAGATCTTAGAGCTCAGCTAAGTCATTAATACTGGGACACGTTTAGTGGTATGAGTAGGGACTATCACTGCTCCAGTATAATCAGAGCCCTGTTAGAAAAATTCTGTAGAAGATATTTAATAATTCCTAAGGTTGGTGCCTAATGATAAAGATAACTGTTTTGGTCTGCTTGTGTGATCTGTAACAAGAATTTAATCATTAACTAAGAAAATGGTTTTAGTCTGCTAGCTTTAGAAAACATTTCTTTTCAATAGATTTCATTAATTTTGTTTATCATAAAATTTAGCCAAGTCTATTGGCAAAAGGTACAAACCTAGATGCCATAATAAAGGTGTCACATGAAATGCTTCATCTGCATTTTAAAGTTTTGAATTTCGAACTTACCGATGTTCTCTTACAGTTTGTGAATTCTACAATAAAGGCCAAATAGATTGTTTATTTATTGAATACCTGCATTCTCTTTTGTGCACATACAGTGCTGATGGCTTATTAACTGTTATACATTTGCCAAAAAGAAATACATGGATGTACATCAAAAGCATCAAAAACCTGGTTATATGCCCCTGGACTTGGAAAATTTTTTTTTGGCCCAGGCAAATTTAAAGTTTATTACTTCTAGTAATAGAACAAACTCCTTAATTTGAACTGGTAAGAGGACTTTTAAGGGAATACTACATAAATTCATCAGTTTTTTTCATTGTCAGATATTCATTTCTGGGCTAAAACATCAGGTCTGTTGATGGCCAGAAAGTTAATGAGTGGATACGGCTAGCGATTTGTTGTGCAAGCCCTCGTACACTGACAGGGTATCTGTTCTGACAGTCTTGTGTATGTTATCTCTGTGTCTGGCAGACTGCCTTACCTTACTTCCTCGTTATTACTGTGTGGTTGTGGTAGCTGTGGACAGATCATTTCATGGTGTTTCCTTCCCATGTAGGTGATGCACTATCTTGGCCAATATATAATGGTGAAGCAGCTTTATGACCCGAGGGAACAGCATATGGTGTATTGTGGTGGAGATCTTTTGGGAGAACTGTTAGGATGTCAGAGCTTCTCCGTGAAAGATCCAAGGTAAAAAGAGTGACCAATTGTGTATCTCTTTGAGTGCTTTTACCTACCTGCTTAATTTCTATATGTTATTAATGGTTCCTTTAGTCAGCAGATAAGGGCCTGCCTCTATTAGGGTGGCCAGCGAGGCACTGGAAATATAGTAGTGAGCAAACAATTTGGTTTCATGGAGTTTGCAGAGTTGTGAGATGGTAGATGCTTTTCCCTATCTCTATCAAATAATCAGGCTACTACATGTTACAATTACGTTGTGATCAGTGCTGCATAAGAGCTATGTGATGTGAGCAGTGTGTGGGAATTTTAGAGTGTTGGGGATCTTTGAGGAAGTGAAATTTGGTCTGAGAGCTGAAGGGCAAAGTTCATTAGAGAGGCTTAGTTGAGGAGTGCTTTAGATGGAGCATCTAATGTGAAATTCTGGGTAGGACAGTGCCTGCTGTTACTAGGTTAGGATTTTGCGAAGTAGTTGTTAGGAGGAAAAGTGAACAGGTTAGAGAAATGTAGAATTGCAGGACAGTTTGAGGTTGATGCTGAGCCTAGTGAGAATCACAGTAGAAGCCAGGTATGGTGGTGCACACCTATAATCCTAGCACTCAGGAGGCTGAGGCAGGAGGATTGCTGAGAGTTTGAGGCCATCATGGTCAAGGCCAGTGTGAACTACATAGTGAGATTCTGTCTCTAGAAAACAACAACAAAAAAATCATAGTAGACTAATCTGACCTAAGTGTGACTTTATCTAGTTGTATAGGTGTATAGTCATTAGCTTATCTAGTCAAACTGGTTAGTAATTGAGAAGCTGGTGCTCTTTCTCTAGCTTAGTAACAACAGATTTCTTCTCAGCTCTCCCCTCTACTTAGGGTCTTCACTTAAAATGTTAAACCTGGCTCCTAGAAGGAAGGGGTAATTTCCAAAGGAAATCTCCCCACTCGGGTTACTGTTATTAATAATAAAATGTATATTGATAAGTTCTTTAATGGAGCAAAGTAGCTACAAGAGTCTGGGCATTCACATCTTAATGTTTAAATAATTAAAAAACAAATTTTGAGCCATGTGTGGTGATGCGCACCTCTAATCTCAGCACTCAGGAAGCTGAGGCAGGAGGATCACCCAGTTGAGGCCAGCCTGGGCTACATAGTGAATTCAAGGTCAGCCTGAACTGCATAGTGAAACCCTGTCTCAAAAAACAAAAATTTTGGAGTTGGGTGGGATGGCGCATGTCTGTTACCCAGCTACTCTGGAGGTCGAGACAGGAGGATTGTAAGTTAGAGGCCAGTTTGGGCAATTTAAGAAGACCCTGTCTCAAAATATTTCAAAGAGCTAGGGTTGTGGCTCAGTGATAAAGCACCTGTGCATCCTTAGTACTGCCAAAAAAAAATCTGGAAGAAGATTCTATTTCTCTGTGCCTAATGAAGTTGAGAGATAGCATACCAGAAATACATTAATATTTAGTAGAAAACAACTGATATCTTCAGAATGGCATATGGAGTTAATTTTTTATTTTGTGTCTTTAATAGCCCTCTCTATGATATGCTAAGAAAGAATCTTGTCACTTTAGCCACTGCTACTACAGGTACGTCACATATTTCTTCAGTCTGTATCACGGGGGCAAGTGATGGGAAGATAAGGAGGATCAAGTGGAAATTCTGTGGTGTGGCCAGGGGCATCCATACTACTTGTCATATGTTACATGTTATTTACCTTTTCACTGTGAAAATTTTCAAACATACTGAGCATAGAAAGATGCCTGTCTTCTAGACCTAGTAGTTAACATTTTGTTATATTTGTTTCATCTAGATGTAACTTTTATTTATTTATTTTAAATTTATTTTATTTTAATGGTACATTTTAGATGTACATAGTGATAACACTCATCATAGGGAATTTGTACCTGTACATGATATATCTCGTTGCTTCTTTTTTTCCCATTCCCCTCCCCTCCCTTCACCCCCTCCTCCCTCCTTATTTACAAAAGCTTTGTTTCCATTTTTTCCTTCCATTTCTTATTTCTCTTGTCCCCTAGATGTAATTTTTAAAAGTCGGTAACAGATAAGGACTTTTTTCCTTCAAACCTAACTACAGCGTTATAAATACATCCAAGATAGTTAATAACAAATGAAATTAGTAATTATTCCATTATCCTATTTGATAAGCCTGTGTATGGTCTGTTTTGTTTTCCCCAGTGAGCTAAAAAATTTTTTTAAAAAGTCTTTTATTTTTGACTTGTTCAAATCAAGATGCAAAGTCCACACATGTTGCTTTTGGCTGATAGGTATGAAAAGTGTCTTTAATCTGTAAAACTTGATCTTCTTTTATATGTGAATATGTGTGTATATGTTTGGTTTGGTTTAATTAACACCTTTATTCAACAACAAAACTTTTGTCTTTTTAAAACACATAATTGCTCGTACTCATGGAGTACGGTATAGTACGCAATGATCAAATCAGGGTAATTTGCATACCTATCACCCGACATTTATCTTTTCTTTTTGTTGGAAATACTCAAAATCCTCTCGGAGCTAATTTGTGACATAGTAAATTATTAACTATAGTCACCTTGCTATGATACAGAACACTCCTTTTGTTTTCATGTCCTTTATGTATGGATGAAATAGATCATTTGTCCTGGGGAATTTCTCACATTGTTGAGTTGGCAGATTGTATCCTTATAATTATTTGACTTTGTCCTTCCTGTTTTTGGTAAACTGGTAGTGCTTGAATAGATTCAAGTATAAATTTTTTTGCCAAGAGATCTTCTTAGGTGCTGATTTGTACTTGTATTTCATCACATCAGAGTCATATAAGGTCTGCCTCTCCCTCTTTCAGCTGTGTTAAGATTTTGTAGGCTCAGGTGCTAGAATTCTGATCCATTGTAATAAAGATTCTCCCAAGAACCATTTACCTAATCTGAATGCCAGTTTGCCTAACTCTTTGCTTGATTTTAAACCTTTTAAGTACTGCCCTTTAAATTTATTAAGTGGGCACAGGAAACTGGTTGTTTTGGAGTCTCTGTCTCCAAGGTGGTGATGTGGTAGAGATAGGTTGAATAAACTAGATGCAGCTGAAATATAGTTCTTAACTCTCACTCATTTCCAAATCAGGACAACTCGCCCTGCCATGAAGACCTTTCCTTAGCTTCACATTAGATTGTAGGGAACATTGTCCTTTGAAGAAAAGACATGTAATCTCTTTAAATTGGCTATATTTACTGAAATAGATGGAAAAGAATCCATTCCTAATAGAGATTTATGCTTTTAGGTAGGGAAGATTTTGTTCTCCTACTGAAACATGATTTTGAATTTATATTGACTTTTTGGTGGGTGGGGGGCACTGCCAGGGGTAGAACCTACTACTGAGCTACATCCCCAGCCCCCACACTTACATTGACTTCTGAAGCCTATTCATTTCATTGAGCCATTGACCCATTTAACCCACTTGGTGCATCTGTGAATTTCTGTTTGAGAGGGAAAACCTTGCAGCTACTATGGTAGCTTTATTGAGATTCCAGTCATTTGTGAAATAATACGGTTTTCCTGGAATACTTGCTGATGGCTTGAAGTATATGGAGGATTTTTATAATGGCTGATCTCTTTCAGTAAAATTTGTTTTCAGATTGATCTGTTCTCTGACTATCTGGAGTGGATATAATTCTTAATTTTCCCCTCTCATTTTCTTTCTTGTACTTTCTTTGCAGAATTTAATATGTCATATATTATAAAGGGCATTTCTGTAATACACACTTCGCTTCATCCTCACAAAAACCCTGTAGAGAGGGTCAGGAGATGAAGAAACTTTTTTTTAAAAATAGAATAACTGATTTGCCCAATAACAGATGCCACTGGTAAGGGGTAGAACAGAGATTTCTGACTGCCCAGGCCTTGCTCTGCCTGTTGTGCCATACACGGATGTCTCCTTAACCTTTAACTACGACAGAGTTTATCCTCTCCTCATTTTTTGGGACATTTTTCTCTCTGAACTTTAAAATATCCTTAAAATATTTTTGTTACTTAATTTACCATTTTGAAAAAATTTGGACTTAAAAGTTGCAAAAATAGAGAATTTTTAGATGCCCCCATGGCAGCATTACAATTACTAAAACCAGGAACCCTGCCCAAGTAATTCTTGTTGACTGTCTGCTCTTACTTGCCGTTGGATTGGTACTTACTGCTGGCCATCTCTGTTGATTTTCATAAATTGGTTCACATGTATTTTGCTTTATTTGGAAGGACAAATGAGGAAAATGCTTTTCACATGATGTATACCTTTGCAAATGCTTAAATCTTTATGTTGATGTTTGAAGAAAATGCCATTATTCAAGTGACGTGGTTCTTTCTAAAACATTTCTCTACATTTTTCTATGTATACTAATAAAATGAAATAGATACATCAAGCTTTGTATTTATATTAGAAGTTCTTTTTACAGCTGGGCATGGTGGCTCACACCTGTAATCCTAGTACTTTGGGAGGCAGGAGGATCTCAAGTTCAAGCCTACCCTGGGCAACTTAGTGAGGCGCTATCTCAGAATAAAAAGGGCTGGAGAGGTAGCTCAGTGCTAAGGCCCTGGGTTCACTCCTCAGATACTGGAAACAGTTTTTTGACTTGGTAGCTTTCCCAGATAATTTCTTTTGCTTCTACTTATTTTAGCCTAAGTTAAGGTAATAAGGCTTTAGTAATCTAAATGGCACAAATAGATTTGCTTTATTAAAGAACTGGTTTACTTCATTGCTTGTTCATAGAACTTTGCTTTTAAGACCACTGTAACCAGAAAATAGTGTCTCTGAAATTTTTAGTATCTCCACTTAGCTATAAAAATAATTCTAGAAATAATGTTCTTTATTATTAAAATCTTGCAAATGTTTGCTTTGTGCAAAAGGACTGAATTGTCATACTGGTTGTAAAGTCTGGATATTCTCTGGCAGACTTTAATAGATGAAGCCATTATTTTTCATAAATGTGTTCTCTCTGGACCCATTAGTGGCTGAGGAACCCAGTCCACAGCAGACTTATTCTGGGTACACTTCAGTTACATGTAGCTTCATATAATAAGTGGTTCAGATCATTACATCTCTGCAGCTTGTTCTTTTCTGGAGCCAAGTTTTATCTGTTGTCTGCTTGAAGTTTCTAAGTCCTTGAAATGCATTTCTTAGTCTAATACAATATCTAAGAGTTTCTCTCAGGTTATTTTTTTCTTTGCTTCTTTTTATTGGCCTTGAAAAAACTGTATCTGCTTTGTCTTTCTGCTTAGGAAATATTTGTAGTTAGACTTTTGCTTAAAAAAATTCGGTCTATGTTAAGGTGATGGGACTTTTAAGTCTTGAAATCATCTTTGACACTTAAAATGCAGAATTCCTGAAGATGTTATTGTTTTATGAAGCAAATGAGGAAAAATAAGATTTTCACATCTTACAATCCAACACTTTTTTTTGTTTTGTGTAGTTCAGGCTGGCCTTGAACTCACAGTGATCCTCCTGCCTCAGCCTCCTGTGTGCTAGAATTATAGGCCTGCACCATCACACCTGCATTTGTATTTTAACACTTAAAAATGTAAATTAAATTTTAAAAACCAGGCTTTTTGTTGCTTTTATAAGTTAAGCAAGTGAGAATACAGGAAGTGGTAAAATTACTCTCCATTATTTCCTGTGTGGGATCACTTTTCCTGTAAGAATTTGAAAGCTTGCTTGGAGAAGAACATTTTTAATAATTTTTCACTTTCCCCAAGATTATATTTTGGTATTATTTTGAACAGGGCCTTTCTTGGTCTTTGTCATTTTTATCAGTTTTGTTTTTTCCCTCTTTGCAATGAGAGCCTTGTCCAGCCAATGCAAAGTACATCTGTAGGGACCGAACCTGGCTGCAGGGTTGTTTGCTAAGGTCCTTTTTCTGTGGAAAGAATGGTTATTACCAGGGAAGGTTTCCCTTTTGTTTTACTTGCTATCCAGATGCCGCTCAGACTCTCGCTCTCGCACAGGATCACAGTTTGGATATTCCAAGTCAAGACCAACCGAAGGTAAAATCACCACACGGTGACTTCTTTTGTTGTACAGAGTGGCCCCTTCTCTGTACCTGTGGCTCTTGAACTCCCAAGGCCTTTCCCTCGGTGTGGTAAGAATTTTGTAAGTAAAGTTCTTGGGAGTTCACAGACCAGGGACAGAGTGAACCTTCTCTGTTCTGCCCATAACAGAGTTCCAGTCTCTGACTCTTTCTTTGGGATGTAGCACTTCTGATCTTCAGTTCTTCCAGTTGCATTTTCTTTGGGTTTGTTTGTGCCTCTGTGCATGTGTGTATGTGTGTGTGAGTGAGAGAAAGCGTAGTCTTGAGTCTATATAGGTTAGCAAATTGCTTTATGTATTAGATTTTAGTAGGCTTATTGCAGTTGAGCTTGTGTCAGGCCACTTCTTAGAGTTTCCTCAAACCCTGGGAAACTTTATCATCATCTTGGTATATATATGTTGAAGGTTTCACGTTTTCTGCATTATGCCCAATTTTGTAGTAAGCTATAGGCTTCGCACATATAGCCTGCTTTTAGGAGTTGCTTTTGGCCTTTGTGCCCTTAGGTTTGGGTTTCTCCTAGCTCTGCTCTTAGTGGGTTGAGGAGAGGTGTTGTGTTGCTTTATTTGATGACTGTTGTGAACTCAGAGTTCTTTTTCTTGTGCTTAACCCATTGTGTTGCACACTAACTGGTGAGCCAGAGTGGAACTGCTACATCCCCTGGTCTCAGTCATTTCTGTTGCACTGATGGACACCTTTCCCTTCTTTCAGCAAAGTGCACAGGAAAGTTCTAATCCCAGGAAAAGAAATGAAGAAGGCGATGTTCATGCACTGCCTACCTCACAACGTAAACATAGAAATTCTAGAGGAGGTAAGTTTTGAATTAAGGATATATAGGCTTTTCTTCTCCCTCCCTCTCCTTCCCTCCCTCCCTTCCTTGCTCCTTCCTCCTTTCCTTCTTTTTTTTTCCTTCCTTCCTTCCTTGGGTGATTATTTCTAGAAATGGCATCTGTCAATGTTAAGTATTAGCTGTAATCAAGACCATTTTAGAAACTTTTGTATAGAAGACTCAAAAAATTAATGCTGTCTCTTTGCATCTGCACACCTCTTGCATATGTCACATGTCTTGTTCTTTTTTCAGCTTAGTCACCATTACTAATTTTGAAGGTGGTAGTATTCTAATCCATGACTACTAGGATAGCGCATGACCCTTCTGTTAGCTGATATGCATAGTTTAAAATAGCTGCAGATGTATGAGCTTATCACTTGGTGAATTTTCTATATAATGAATTCAACTGCCTTGGTTATTTTCATCTTAGTACCACAATATATATTTGACATAGAGTTTTTATTTTGCTTTGTATTTATCTTTTGAAGTAAAGGCTAATTGTTATAGATTTTGAAGTTTGCAGAAAGTGACAAAATATACTTAGTATCACAGAGCCAAGAATAAGGTGCAGGAAGCCTAGTATTTCTTTTGCCTTGAGCTGTTAGTCACCAGCTCTTCACCATCCTGTCGGTATAGTATATTGAAGCTAAATGAGTTAACTGATATTTTGGAAGTTTCCCCCAAATTCTACTTTATGAATTATAAGTTATGTATTTTTTTTTAATGTATAAGATCATAAATTTGTAATAGGTATTTTATGGTGTGATAGTTTCTAGTCTGGGTACCTGTCTACTATACTACTTGGATCAGGGCAGGTGAGGCTTCTAACTATATCCCAGAAAGTTATGCTGCTGAAGTTGTTTTAAATACTTAAATTAAATTGAATCAGTTTGTCATGCTGGATTGTTTCCTTCAAAGTGCCTTTGAACTACAGCTGAATTTTGGGCCACCTATTCATTTTGAAACTATTGCAGTCTGTATGTATGAAATTAAATATGTAATTTTGTTTATTCAAGTGCAGATCTTTGCTTATTTTCTACTGAAAAGACTGCTTAAAATATAAGAACAGTCAATAAATATAAGAGCAGTCAGTTCAAGCTAACTATGTAGTGTTTGAGGATAAATAGTTTAGGATTCTCAGGAAGGGCTATAGATAGAAAGGACAGATTTTTTTTCATGGAAAGAATGACCTATTTACATTCCATTCACAGTAAGTTACAGAGCTTGCATATATGAGCATAACTTCTATATGATGCCTTTTCCAGAATTTGGCTTTTGATATTTTAGTGATAAGTAAGTAAAAAGGTAGTTGCAGTTTCCCTGGGCACAGATATGTTTGTAATTAGCAGGACCAACATAATTCGTCAATAAGCAGGGTAACCATAGCTTATGGCAGAGACCAATTTATTGCAGAAATTTTTTCAAGCATATATATGTACCTCAGTACATCTAAAAGTCTGTGATTGCCAGTGGCTGGCCAGGAGCATTGAGAAGAGGTAGAAGAAAGTGAGAGAGTAAGAAGAGCATAAGGTACAGCAAAAAAGACTGGAGGATGAGATTTAAAAGAAGATTTTGTGTGGTAGCAGCACATTTGTGTTATTAACCATCTGGAATGGAGTTCACATGTACAATACAAGATCTTTTACTTGAAATACATTGACAAGAGGCTTAATATTTGTGATAGTTCTAGAAACTTAACTCTAAAGACCCCACTGATCCAGGAAGGAGGGTGTGTGTGTGTGTGTGTGTGTGTGTGTGTGTGTGTGTGTGTAAGCGTGTGTACAACCAAGAGTTTAGTATTTATAGTGGTTGTTACTTAACCAAAACATAAATTAATTGAGAAATGTCCCAAATAATGTACCGATAAGAATGCCTTGGCAACTCTGCGATTGCCTGTTCTGGCCTGTAACACCCTGCTTTGATCTCAAGGATGCAGAGGCTACTTGTAGCCCGGTGAATCAGGCCATTATTGGGCACCACATGGTCATACAGCAGTAGGAATGTTTAAAATGACAGTTATTGACCACTTAGAAATCCTTTTGGAACAATGTCATTCATTGCTCAGACGGTTTTAGAGTTGTTTCTTTGATAATGAATATCTACTTTTGGTGTCATTATTTGCCAAGGAAGCCTAGACAGGAGGAGGCTATACAACTAAGAGCAGATACTTGATTTCTGGTTTATTTTGACTGAGAGTAGGAATTTCTTTTACCTCTCTTATAAAGAGTTTGTGTTAGCTAATCTTGAAGGAGAGCTTTGGTTTTCAAGTGTTGTATACATAGTTATTCTTTTCATTTAACTTCTATAGATGAAGACTTGATAGAAAATTTAACCCAAGATGAGACTTCTAGGCTGGACCTTGGGTTTGAGGAGTGGGATGTAGCTGGCCTGCCTTGGTGGTTTCTAGGAAACTTGAGAAGCAATTATACACCTAGAAGTAATGGCTCAACTGATTTACAGACACATCAGGTAAATTTCATGTTTGAAGAAGAACTTTTTTGGTGACTCTTGACACATGTTGCATTCTTTAAGAATTCTTATTTACTGCTTTGTCTTTAAATACTACCTATATATGTTGGGTACCCAAATCTCTATCTCTGTGCCCGGACCTCTCCCCCCGTATGCTAGAGTTTCATATCAGGCTTCCTACTTAACACCCCCACTTTTAGGGGATTCAACATTTAACATGAGCTCTTGATTTTTTTTAAAAAATTTTGCCGAATACTGCTTTCTTAGTATTTTCTTCTTTATAAATGTACTGTTTGCCTAAATGTTCCAGCCAAACACAAGGAGATACTGATTTCTCTATCGTAGGCAACATTTGGATTATCAGCTTTTTATTCAGAATCTGATTATTTTTGCCAGTTCTGTTATCATAATCTAATTCAAGCCATCATTCTTTTTCATACAGGTGTTGCAGCAGTCTTGCCCAATGATTCTGTTTTTATTCTCGTTCATCTAGTATTGAGTCTTTTCAAAGAGTAAAGATGGTTTTTCTCTTTTTGGTTTGTTTTTTTTTGAGACAGGCTCTCACTGTGTGATTCATGCTGGCCTTGAACTTACCATGTAACCCAGGCTGGCCTGGAGCTTGAAGTGATCCACCTGCCTCAGCCTCTGAAGTCTGGGGGTTGCAGGCATGCGCTACAATGCCTGGCAAATTTGTTTTTTTTCTGGCGAATATTTTTAAACTTGTATTTTACATCTCTGCTGCATTTCCAGTTCTCCAGAAAGCAAGTAGAATAAAATCTAGACTCTTTACTGTAGCCATAACAGAACCAGCCCCAGCCTGTCTTGCCTCCTATCATTCTTCACTGCATGCCTTCCAGACACACCAGGCTTCTTTCTGACCCTGGAGCCCAAAATTCTTCTCACCCTCAGGCAACCTAAATTTGTTCTTTCCTTTTTCTGGAACATTCTTCCCCTAAATCCTTTCATTTTCTTCTGTGACTTATGGCTTGGCTCAGATGTGCTCTCCTTGAAGAGGCTGTCCCTGGCTGCCAGTGAGGTCATGCTGCACACTTGCAGTGGGGTCCGCCCTGGTGATGTTTGTATCTGTGCAGTTACAAGTGGTGGCCTTGCAAAACCCACACCTGCTTAAAAGAGCCTCCTCTCCAGCCACTCTGCTCCTTTATCTTAATCATTATTCTCTCTCACACTTTTTACTTTGTAAAAATGAATTTTGTGTACGTGTTTATCGGCCATTTACCCTCACTGAAATAAAAGGCCAGGACGTTTGTATTATTTACCACTCTCTTCCCTTATCTAGTACTTAGAACAGTTTCTGGCACGTAACAGGCATTTAGTATTTGTTGAATAAATGAATGGGCATATAACAATGGCCAAATGATAAGTTGTTTCATGAATATTGTAGGAATGCACATCATAAAATGTTTTTAGATAAATGCAGAAAGTAAGTTTTTATACATTTTAAATTGTTTAAAACTTCAGAAAGTATTGAGGCTAAAAGTTTGTGTTACCATCAGTATTTCCTCAGCAAGCAGTCAATGACCAGTAAAGACTATTCTTAGGGGGCCTCCTGTGGAAAGGAGTACCAAGAATGAATTCTGTTTACTTAAAGATTAAGAGTCCTTAACCTTTTAAATTTTTTAGTCCTATTTCTAAATTACTCTTAAGATAGAAAATTTCTTAGCATGCATAGGGCTCTGGGTTCAATTCCTAGTACCACCAAAAAAGAAAGAAAGAAAGAAAGAAAGAAAATTCCTAGTAGCTAGATGTCAAGTAGACATTGGCTGAGGGAGGGTAAAATTATGAAGACCCTTTGTGTTGGTTCAGCATCTTTGATAAGCCACTGACTGTAGAAGCTCATGTTTGTTTTTCTCTATTAGGATATAGGAACTGCCATTGTTTCAGATACTACAGATGATTTGTGGTTTTTAAATGAGTCAGTATCAGAGCAGTTAGGTGTTGGAATAAAAGTTGAAGCTGCTGATACTGAACAAGCAAGTGAAGAAGTAGGGAAATTGAGTGACAAAAAGGTACGTTTTGGAAAAATTTCTTGTTCATTGTGTTTATGTATTCATAGTATACTCTGTTCTGGTCTGCCTCTCTCGTTGTACACGTTACATAATCCCCCTTTTAGTTTTTAATCTTGCACCAGATCCAGTTTTTTGGTTTTTTTTTTTTTTGGTGCTGGGGATCGAACTCAGGGGCTTGTGCTTGGAAGGCAAGGACTCTATCCACTGAGCTTAATCCCCAGCCCACTATATCCAGTTTTAAGCTTTACATTAAGTTAATCAGGGCTGCCTTAGAAGCAAGAGGAGGTTTCATGGTGAAGCTCCTTCTCCATTAGAAGCTATAAGCCATTCTTTTCCTGTTTATCTGATCTCCCATTGTGAAATTTTTTTTCCCCCTCAAAGTCTTGCTTCACTAAAAAGGCAAAGCTTCTGAATTATCACAACATTTTCTGTAACTAAATGGGAAGATAGATAATTTCTTTCTACTTATTTTAGAGTTAGGAAAAAAGAGAGAAATTAGAACTCTTCAGTATAATATGGTGTGAATACATCAAAATGAAGTCATATAGGCAGAGTGTTCAGTCTCAAAAGAAATTGGGCAATGGATTTAGTGTCCAACATGTAGATTTTCAGTAAACAGCCATTGAATAAATATGGGGTGGGGGGAAGGACCATGCTTAAGTTGGTTGTCTTAGTTATCTGTTCATTTATGGGATTTATATAAGGATTTGGGTTGTTTGCTGTATCATTTGGGTTCTCTTATACTCGTTGTGGGAAGGAATGCTGGTAGCAGAATAAAGACATAGGTGACATTTGGAAACTTTTATTTGGAGAGGTACAGTTTAAAATATGTTCGTGAGAAAGTTGTTCAATAGAGGTTCATAATTGTTTCCTAGTTGTTTTTACTCCATTTATTGGACCACGAAAGATTTTAGAATTTTAAATTCTAAATATTTCTTGACTTTTTCTTTCCTAGACTGTGGGCATGTTTTTATAAGATAACCAGAGAAATACCTGGTTTTACTCTTGAATCTGAAAAGTAAAGTTTTTGAATGTTTTGTTTTCATTCTTCATGGTCTATGTAGAGTCTCAAGATGAAAAATTTCTAAGCAGTAATTTGTAGCATTTCTATGCTAGTATTACTTATTTTCTTTAAAATTGTAAATTTGGATACTTTTTCCCTTCTGAAGGTAAAGGATATTTGGTAGCCCTTCTGGATGCTTTTCAGTCATTTGTGCCACTAAAGTGCCAGCTAAATGTGCACAGAATCATTTTTTGGTCTCACATTTAAGCTACCCCATTTTAAATGTTAGTGATGGGGGCAGAATGTGAGTTTTAAATTGAAGCTGTTTTGACTTTCTTGCTTTCAGGTAATGACAGCCTCAACTAAAACAGATTAACTTTAGTAATGAGATGTCTTTGCCTTCGCAGATGATTGAAGTGGGAAGGAATGATGACCTTGAGGACTCCAAGTCCTTAAGTGATGATACTGATGTAGAAGTTACCTCTGAGGTATGAACGTCCAGTTAAGGCGCTTTTGCACTGGCTGTGTCTTTAGGTGACATAATCCTAGCAGTTCACTTGCATTGAGAAATGCTATTTTTTCATGTTTTTATCTACCTTTCCTAGCATCTAAGAGGGGTTGGATTCTTTATGTCTTGTTAGAGGTGTTTGTTGCAATTTGAGAAGAGAAAAGGATAATGATCTAATACTCTCCCTTTCCTCTTGGAAAGATTACCTTAATGGCTCCATGGCCCGCCATCGAAGCTCTCTGGATATGATGCAGTAGAGATGCACAGTGTTACTCAAAGTACTCCTATAATATTTTCCCCCACTAAACACCTCTCTGTAATTCTCGGGACAGACCTGTGGGCCGTATAAAATTCTTTATTGAGTACAAAAATAATTTTGTCAGTGCTTTCTTACAAGGAAGCAAATGGAAGACAGCTTAATTTACATGCAGATTACTTACTATTCATGGAAGGTTATTAAGGAGGATTTAGTATTAAACTCTTAGTTTATAGGGATGAATGTATTATAAATGGACTGCTTAAAGTCCAGACCCAAGTGTATGCTTTGCTTCTCTCTTTTATTATTTTCCCATTTTCCTTTTCGTACTGTACTTTCTATAGCTAACCTACTCTGGAAGAAGGGTGGTGGGGCATGGATAAGAAAGAGACTTTATATTTTGTTGCTTGAGAAAGAAAGCAACTTTTAAGTTGTCCCTGGTGTTTATCCTCCCCCTATTCCCTCTGCACTGCTGTTGACCATCCTAATTCATTGCAAATTATCTGCCTGTGCATAGCCAAGTAATAAAATGTAACATATTCGCCCAGTAAGTTTTCTTGACTGTAATACAAATAGCAGAGATAAATGTTTCCATCTTAATCAGAATTCTGTGGTTACTTGGGCCCTGAAAGCCTATTAAGCCAATAGCCTGTATTTCATTGACTCAAAGATGCCATTGGATTTAATAAGCCCTATTATTTTATGTACCATTAAGAAAGAAAAAGTAATGCCAATTAAACTGCAGCAGACTATCAATTACAAATTCCAAATCTTTATGAAGTTCCTTTGAGTATAGTAATTCAAATGAGTTTGGAGGACCATAAATTGGTGAGAGTGTTTTGTGACTCTCTGGGGAAGATTCTAATTTAACAAATATTTGTATCCCTGCCTCTCAGTCTAGAGTGACAGTTGAGTTGTGATTTCTAAACTTGAAGTGCTTGGCCTTTGTCCTGAAAGAAACGAAGTCTGCCTGTGTCAAATCATTGATCCTGTCCAGGCCAGGCAGTTACCCACATTAAGTGCTTGGGACTTGTTCCAGGGAGCTACCTTTTAATTAAGCGAGGCATGTAAAATTTACTGAGTTCTAGTGTCTCCTAATTTGAATATTGAGAAGGAGAGGTAAAACTACTTGGAATTCAAGGACAAGGACACTCATTTTTCAGGGGGTGTGATTTAGGCATACAGTTAGCTACCTGTGATTCTCAGAGCAGTGAGAGAACACATGTAAATTCAAGTACTTCTTGAAACTTATTTTAGCTTTAGCTTCTTTGCCAAATTTTATTATTTGTTAATTAGTAGGAAAGAAAGAATATTATCTCTTCTTCATTTGTTACCCTCATGCTGTATAAAGGAGTAAATTATGCATGGAAAAGTACCCTAAAGAAGGTACAAGGAAAGCAAACAATAGAAATTTCACCCAAACTGGATGGAAAGCCAAAATAATTAATTAAGCTTTTTTCCCCTTCTGGCACTAGTGATTAAACCCAGGGCCTTTGCACTGAGGTACATCTTTAACCATTTTTAATTTTTTTTCTTTGTTTTGTTTTTTGAGGCAGGTCTTGCTGTGTAGTTCAGGCTGGCCTTGAACTCACTGTGTAGCCCAGGCTGGCCTCGAACTCAAGGCAATCCTCCTACCTCAGCCTCTCAAGTGCTGGGATTACAAGTGTGTGCCACCACGCCCGGCCAATATTTTTATTTTGAGACAGGGTCTTGCTGAGTTACCCTGGGTGGACTTAAACTTGCAATCCTGCCTTGGCCTCCCAGAGGGATGGATTAAGGAATAATCACCACACTTGGCTAGTGTAACTTTCTTAAAAAATAGCTATGTCAAAATTTGGATTGAAAAAGGCAGTCGTGACACTGTTGGTACATAGCTTCCAAAGACTTTCTTCCATGTGACTGTGGAATTTGTTCAGATCCTAGGCTGGACCACAGGTATGGAATATCTGCCCTGTCACTAACTCAGTGAGATGATGAGAACTTGGCCTGCTGTCGCCTTCCTTTTATCTCAGTGTTGTGTTCACCACTGAGTGTTAATTAGCTCCATTTGTCTTTGTAGGATGAATGGCAGTGTACAGAGTGCAAGAAATTTAACTCTCCAAGCAAGAGGTACTGTTTTCGTTGCTGGGCCTTGAGGAAGGATTGGTATTCTGATTGTTCTAAGTTAACTCATTCTCTCTCCACATCTGATATCACTGCCATACCCGAAAAGACGGAAAATGAAGGAATTGATGTCCCTGATTGCCGAAGAACCATTTCAGCTCCAGTTGTTAGACCTAAAGATGTACGTGTCAAGGAAGACAATTCCAAACTTTTTAATCCCTGCAGCTCAGTAGAATTCTTGGATTTGGCTCACAGTTCTGAAAGCCAAGAGACTATCTCAAGCATGGGAGAACAATCAGATAACATTTTTGAGCAGAAAGTAGATACAGAAAATATGGAGGATTGCCAGAATATTTTGAAGCCATGTAGTTTATGTGAGAGAAGACCACGAGATGGAAACATTATTCATGGAAGGACGAGCCATCTTACCACTTGTTTTCACTGCGCTAGAAGACTAAAGAAAGCTGGGGCCTCATGTCCGATTTGCCAGAAAGAGATTCAGTTAGTTATTAAGGTTTTCATAGCATAGTTGAATCAATTGTAGGAAAATACTAGAGGACAAGGTCATATCTCAAAACATCAGTATTGAGCTCATCTGCTAAGTATGACCTATTCCTTGTGTTTATTTATTCATGTAAATACTTGTGTTCTCGGTCAATTTTGCTTCTAAACTTAGGGAATTTGAAAGTGAGTAGTTTAGAACTAGATCATTAATTTGGGGACTTCATGAACCTGAAAAGATGCATAAGCTACTTCATCCTTTCTCCATAGATGAAGATCTGGAGGGAACAACTAGGAATCCAAGCTTAAAAGTGTATTTATTCCTTCACTTCACAAATTATTTGAAGACTAATTCCTTCTTTAGTTAATTTTGTTTCTTACCTTCCTGTTAATACAACATTCTGGCATCAAAATCCAAGGTAGTTATTAGAAAAGTACTAGGGCTCACATTGAAAAAGCAAATTATCTGATCACATTATGAAGTGCTGTGAATCACATTGTGTTGTAGTAGCGCTACTTTGTTCTGGTAAACCAAAAGGGAAAGTATTTTTTGTTTTTCGATTTTTTACTTTTTGGGTGCTAGGAATTAAACCCAGGGCCTTGAGCAAGTGCTGTACCACTAAGCTTTGTCCTCTGTTGTTCTGATAGAACTCAGGATCTCACTGAGCTAGCCAGGCTGCCTCAAACTGCGATCCTCATCCCTCAGTGTTTTGAGTAGCTGGGACTACAGGTTCATGTCACTGTGCCCAGCTGAAGAAAAAAAGCCTAAAATACAAGAGACTTCTTCCTCTGTATGCATTAGTCAAACAATTTTGTAACATGCCCCTAAAAGATACTACACTTGATTTTAGCCAAGAGACCGAGAAACAATACATACCCCTAAAGGACTTTTTTTTTTTTTTAGGTGCTAGGGATTGAACTCAGGGCCTGTACCTGCTAAGTAAGCACACAAGTGCTCTACCCCTTGAGCTAAATCCCCAATCCCCCCAAAAGAATTTTGAGAAAGTACATATAACTGTTTTTTTTTTTTTCGTTTTTTTTTTTTTTAAAGTAGGCTTCCTGTGTATTTTACTTCTGGGAACACCGTGCTAAATTAACCAGTACCATAGGTCTACACATGTCAAACCATTCTTATCATTTGTTTTGTTTTTGTTGCTCACTGCAGGAATAATGCCCACCTGCCCTTTGATGGTTGAGACTGACACTCAGCCCCTGCCACCCTTGAATCCAGTTAAACCCATCACATTTAAGTTTCCCAATTAAGTAATTGCAATCCTGAGAAAATATATATAACCTTTTGCACATTTAAAAAAAAATCTAGGTATAGTTCACATATAATGAAGTGTTTCTTTGGGTGAGTTGTAGTAACTGCTCCAAGTTATAGAACATTCCTATCTCCCCAAAATATCTCCGGCACTCCTTTCCAAGCAGTCCTTCATTTCATGCCTTTCCTCCTAGATTAATTTCCTTTTGCACATCTTTGATATTTAAATTTTTAAAATTGAAGTACTTACAAAGGATATACCATCCAAAATTATGCATATCATATATGTGCTTTGATCAAACTGGGCATGGCTGCACCTGCCTACAATTGCAGCATTCCAGGAGGCTGAGACAGTAGGGTCACAAGTTCAAGCCCACCTTGTGGCAACTTAGTGACAGACTTTAAAAAAAAAAAAAAGGGCTGGGGGTGTAGCTCAATGTGAAGACCTGGGTTCAATTCCCAGTACTGCCAAAAAAAAAAAAATATCTTGCAGCTGTAGACTTAGCTGATTACTGGTAAATTTATAGACAAAGGCTGGTCATATACACTGGCGAAGTCTGTTCTCATTTCAAAATTAATCAGCCAAATGAGACTAAGAGTCAGAAAATGTCTCAGTATATACATGAGCATGCAGCTGTTGGCACAGCCTTCTCAGTTACCACTCCTAAAGAGAAAGCCCACAATTTTGAACCCAGACTCTCCTCTGTTTTCTTTACCTGAATGTTTTTGTGGTCTCTGCCTCTCTGGAGTTCACACTCTGAGGCTCTTGCCTACAGGAAGATTCAAATAGGGATTACGGAATTGGTGAAAAAGGAAGTAATTAAGAGAAATGAATCAGTAATTCTCTTTGGTCATCTTAGGCCACATCAATTTTAGAAAGTAGGGAAATTGAAGATCCTCAAGTTGATTTCTTTATTCTCATTCATGTCTGCTTAACCCAGGGAAAAATCATGGCATATCCCCAAGGATATGAATTATATCATTGAAGACAAACATCCTAGGAACTTGGCCTTGAGTTGTAAGAATCTCCTGGGTTCTTGTTAAAAGTACCCAAATCCCCAGAGACTGATCCCTGCCCTAGCAGGGAGGGCTTTTCTTTCCTGTTGTAAATCCTAAACAGAAAGTAGACAGAACAGGATGTCTTGCCATATTTAGTTTCTAGAGAGTTTTCTTAAAATTTCCTGAATTTTAAAACAATAAAGCACTCAAATATTTAGTCCATCTTTGCACATTGAAGCCATACGGCACAGCTGGTGGTAGAGGTATTACTAAAATCTGAGGGTCCTAACTAGTAAATCTTAAAATTACTTGTTTCTCTCTCCCACTGTTTTTTTTTTTGTTTTTGTTTTTTTTTTAAAGTGGTACTGGGTATTGAACCCACTGACTTCTCCCTGAGTTGCACCCCCAACCCTTTTTATGTTTTTTATTTTGAGACAGGGTCTCACTAGGTTGGCAAGGCTGAGTTTGCTCTTTCAGTCCTGCCTCACCCTCCCAGAGTGCTGGAATTGCAGGTGTACACTACCTTGTTTGTTTGTTAAATATTTCAAATGGTAGAGCTTGTTGAATCTGGGACAACTAATCGTGAAGTACAGATCTTCTAATAATTGACAGTGACTTTTTAACACTTTCTCCTAGAAGAGAAAGACCCTGTAAAAATGTCAGGTTTAGCTAATCAGAACATTGCTTGTCCCATTGTGAGAACAAGGAAAGGTAATGGAGCGACCTGAACATTTTGTACTGGTTAGTGAAACTCAAGCCTGGCTCTTTAGGCATTTAGGGCTGAATGTTTTCCCTCTCACAAGTCAAACTGTTCCTTTGAGTTAAATTGTTTGTGAGAACATGGTGAATACTCTAAAACTTTAGGAAGTTAAATTTTCTCCCTATCTCCTCCCTGCAACACTCTCCTCATAATAGCTGTGAGTTTTGTTCGATTTTTACAAAGGCACCTTTGTAAGTAATAAACCGGAGTACTGGGAGAATTGGGGAACTGCTGGTAATCCTCTTATGTAAACTTGTAGGTTTTTTATAATACTTACAAATTAACACATTTATGTTTGTAGATATGTACTGATAATGTTGGTACATCTGTACCTAGCGCAAGATCCTTGTAGGCCACTCAGCTTCCTTCTTTTCCTGTTTGCTCACCTTAGCTTTTCACTGTCCCACTTAGAAGATGGGAATATGGTTATTTTGTTTTGTGCTGCTGGCAGTATATGTTTGAGCCAAACCTTGTGTTTATCTGCAGGAAACTTCAAACCATCTTCTTAGTCCATTTTTGCTGTCCTCCACCTTTACGCCTTTTTGAGACAGCACCTTGCTAAATTGATCATCTGCCCTGGCTGAGCTTATATTTAACAATCCTCCTGTCTCAGCCTTTCTGGGATTATAGTCATGTCACCACACCCAGATGGTTTTGTTGTTCTTTAATTGTCATCAGGTTATGAATACCTTTATTCTGTGCCTCTAAAGCAAGTCACAGTTTGTAGGTGAAATTTTAGAAGAGTTTACGTCTATAGGATGTACTTCATTCATCTTTGAGTTGGAATTGTAGGGGCATATGTTCTGGTTTTCCAGAGTCAGTGCCAATTTGCCTCTATTTTTCATCATTCTACTCAGTTTGTCACCATCTCACTCGTTTTACTTTCAAATGTCTTCATTTGGACATTAAAATGTATGGTCACCCTAGTTATTGGTAAGCCATGTTTGAGTCGAAATCTTGATTGTGAGGAAAGAGCTTTTAAAATAGGTGTCATCAGAGTTCAGTGCGTTCTGTTGTGTCATGCCATACGCTGAATAAGGAAATCACACCACATTAGCATTACATTTCTTATTTGAGATGTCATTTAGATTAGTATTTGTGATCATGTTATCTTGGACAGAAGGTTCAGAGCAGAGATGGTAAATCATTAGAAAGATGTTTCCTAGATTATACCAGAAAGTCTCTTGCCTCACACTGTTACTAACTCATTCTCTTTATAGTGTACTTAACAGTGATTGTATGCTTTTGTAGTTAGTACTTAAATCAGACTCAAAACTAGTATTCCCATTCCTCCACAGTCCATTTAGGGACTCCCAGGCCTCCAGTCGCAGGGTGGTACAGTGCATGGGTGTCTAGCCAGGCCAGCCACCCATCTGCCATGAGCTTATGTCATGTGAACTGAGTCACTGCCAAGCATTTGAAATAATGGGATTGTGTTTTAGTTATAATTTATTATACTTAGATATATGCAATACTTTGTAAATATTACTTGGTTTGAGTTTTTAAAGGCCACAAAAATTGTAACTTTTGTATGTGTGATCACTTGTGCAACATTAGCTTCTTGGAAAAGTCATTCATGAGAAACTGGTGAATGTTCTTGGGTTCTACAAAGCTATTGTAATGTTACCTCAGTTCACTTTAGAAAGGAGAAAACTCGCTAACCAGCTATTTGGTATTTTTATTTTATTTTTTTCTGCAGAGTTATGTGAACTTCTGAAAGTACATAGCTTTAGATACTGTGAATCTGTTGTTTCCCTTTAGCCCATTATCTGCTTAAATTGTTGAAACCCATATTCTAGGGAAGAGTTCACTTTACTGGTCCCACATTCGTGAAGGTGCCTGTATGTGCACACACAGGATCAAGACCAAGGCTACCTTTGCTAAAAATGGCTATAGACTAGGAAATAGCTGTGTTTAGAATCTGCACTTAAGATACAGGAACCTGCAAGCTCTCCCCTGTGCCAAAAGTAAAATGTACAGTGTTTACAAATGTCGGGAAATTTGCACTGCCGTAAGGAATGGTGAGGTTACTTTGCTGGAATTTGTCAGATTTATGAGTAGACCAGAACTGCAGTGTAGCACAGGAGAAATGTTGAGGACCCTAAGGCTAAACTGGAAATGAGTATCTGAGATAGTGGTTAAAGTGGCTCTCTAGTTTGGAGACAGTTTTTCCTGACTGTTTTCAGATGTTCTTTCTGTTGACCCAGCTTACCTTGTTACCCAGCATGGATGTACCTCTGTATTCTTCCTTTTCAGGAGTCACTGTATATCTGGTTCTGTAGGAGAAGGTTGCATAAACATCTCGAGGTTGGTTGATGTAATGAATGTGCAATCCAAGGAATGCCATTACTAGTGAATGTGGCATTGTTAAAGAAACTATTATAGTAAACCTACAGTTGTGTGTACTGAGCCTTCATCAGTAGTCTTTTGAATGACTGAAAATGTTAGAGAAAGGGGCAGGTCTGCAGGAGATGGCTAATATTTCTTGGTAGTCTGTCTGAGATCCACCATGCCACATCACCTGCAGGTTGTCACTCCTGTACATAGGGTCTTCATCTGACTGCTTCTGGGAGTGCAGTACTGCTAGTAGGATTCCCACCCCCCACCTCATTTCTTAAAGTGGAGAGGTCAGAGATCCCTTAAAAGGGCCAGGTAGCACAACCAGAGCACTTCCTCTCTTAAATGCTTGCCGTAATTTGGCAAATGTTTTATTGAAATTCGACATTGCCGTTAACACCACTTGTGAATTTATCAGAGCATTTAATTTCTTATCCAGAGGTGTTACTGTATTTAAAAAACAGTAAATTGGGGATTTAGCTCAGTGGTAGAGCACTTGCCTAGCAAGTACAAGGCCCTGAGTTTGATCCCCAGCACCCAAAAACAATACAAAAAAACCACTGAGTACTTTGATGTTAACAGGTTATTTCCCCTTCCTTCTTCCCATTCTCCTCTTAGATCCTCTTAGTTCAAAATTACCTATTCCTGAATTTTTGTTGTTTTGGTTTTGGTTTTTTTGAGACAGGCTATTGCTATGTTGTCCAGACTGGCCTTGAACTCAGTATGTAGTCCATGTTGGCCTCAAACTCCCAGTGATCTTCCTGCCTGCCTCGGCCTTTCAGGTGCTGGCATTACAGGTGTGTGCCGTCATGTGTGTGCTCCAGCTTTGGACTTCTTCAGTGTCAGTTTTCTTCATTTGAAAATTAGCAGGGGCTGGGGATTTAGCTCAGTGGTTAGAGTGCTTTCCTCGCAAGCAGGAGGCCCCAAGTTCGAGCTCCAGCACCAAACAAACAAACAAACAAAAAAGAAAATTAGCATACACACCTGTCCTTTCTACCTCATGCTTTATCGTGGAGATGAGCAACTTTAGAACTGTAATTGCCTCGAACAAGATACAAGAAGCTATTATACTCTTGGTGGAGCAAGCTCTGGAGTAAACATTCAGTCTCTTTTGTCCTGGAAACTGAGCACAAGTGCCTTCCTAGCAGGGCCAGTGTTGCTCACTGTGACCCTTTTATCCACGCTTCTGGCTCTGACCTTTCATATAAGGCTCTTACTTTTTCTTCTTCGCTGGGGTTTGAACCCCAGGCCCTTCACACTGAGGTACATCCCCAGCCCTTTTTGACTGTTTTTTTTTTTTTTTTTTTTTTTGAGACAGGGTCTCACTAAGTCCCTAAGTTGCTCAGGCCACGTTTGAATCTGTGATCCTCCTGCCTCAGCCTCACAGAGTGCAGGGACTACAGATGTGCACCACCATGGCCAGCTTGATACGAAGCTTTTGATTAGAAAAGAATTGTGCCTCCAACTGTTCTGAGAGAAGCATATGTTAAGTTTGGATAGCAGATTCTATCCTGAGAGAACTGCCTTGCTGTGGTCTTAGTGTACAAAAATTCTTTCTGCGTATGCTTGAGTAAGTGGTATAAGTGCACTGCCAGTACACGGAGAACACGCAGTTTTCGAAGTATTTCTGATAAAGTCACAGTCAACAGGAGCAGCAAATGAGGTTTCCTAAAGTGGGGAAAGAAAAGGCAATTTAAAATAACTTGGAATAGTAGCCCCACTTACTAAATGACAGAGAAAGACATTTTCAGGTGTTCCTGCATAGTTTTTATAAAAACTAAGCCGATAGCTGTGTGTATTTTTGGTGTTTGCACTATGTAATGGTTTAATTGCTTTTTGATTTTATTGTGTTTGTGTATTAAATATTTTTATTTTCATTGTGTGTTGTCATTATTGGGGAAATACATTCTTTTGTTTGAGTATAGCTAACTGTCATTGTTTTGTATCTTTGATCTGATTCAGAGAAGTTACTGGACTTAATAGCAACTTTCCCCCAAGTTACCTATTAGAGTGATTGCTGTATTTCATTGTTAGGTTCCTAAATCTAAAGGAAGCCTTTAAATTTTACAGAATTTTGTTTGCTTTTTTTCCCTAACAACTACCAATGGCCTCATACTACCACTGGGCTATATCCCCAGCATAGTTTTCAAATTTTTTGAAACAGTGCCTCACTGTGTTGCCCAGGCTGGCCTCTAACTTGTGATCATCTGCCTGTCTTAGTTACTTTTCTTGTTGCTGAGACAAGATACTAGACACCCAAATTTAAAGGAGGAAAGGTTTATTTGGCTCGCAGTTCATACAGGTTTCAGTCCTTAGTTCGCTGGCTCCAAGGTGGGGTGGTATGGCAGAGGGGCATCACAGAGAAGAAACAGTCCATGGCAAAGTAGGGCAGGTGGCAAGCAAGCAACAAGCAGCGACACTTTCTGTCCCTTATACCCTATCCAGATTACCTGCCCTTAGGGTGGGTAGCACCCATACCAAGGGAGGGGTAGCCTTAATCCTAGCATTGCAGCATAAATCAATCCCAGTATCGCACCCTTGATCCCAGCATCATGCTGTAGGTCCAACCAACTCCAGAAGGCCCCACCTATGACTGAATGAGGTTTTGGGGAGACATCTATGTTTGTGGTACTGGGGATTGAGCTCGGTCTTAAATGTTAGCTAGGCAAGCACTTTAACCACTGAGTTTAAATCCCCAGTGGGGAGAAATCTAGATACAGGGTATAACACCGCCTCAGCCTCTCACAAAGCTGAAATTACAGACTTGGACCATCACACCCAGCTGTAGGGGTTTTTTTGGTGGTGGTTTTGAGACAGTCTCACTATATAATCCATGCTGTCCTCGAACTCACTGTGTGCCACCATGCCCAGCTGCAGAGTAGTTTTTAACATTGAGTTTATTGTGTCTTTAGAGTTACTGTGAGAAGTACAGAGGCTTTGTCACACCATACATCTTGATTATGCTTACATACCCAGCATTTGCTAGGGTCTCCGGCACTGGTTCTTAAACTTTAGGGATTATATCCCTCCTTGAAAAGCTGATGAAATTTATGAAATCTCTTATAGTGTAACATTTGCATTCAGTTTCAAGGGCTTCCTTAAACCCACTGGTCCCTGGCCCATGGCCTTCAGGTTCTGCTCTTTGGAGGGAGAGGAAAGAACAGTGAAGAGTCTGCAGAGAACATGGTAGTGCATATGCTTTTGCAAAGGCCATTCACTTTCAGATAAAGCCAGTAAGGTGAAACAGGTCAGTTCTGAGTAGCACTTAGGGTGGAGTTGCCGTGTAACAGGCCTGGACTTTTGCATGGAACCGTCAGAGTGGCCCATAAATGAGGGTCCCTAAATGTGGTATGCATCTGTGTGGGTGCTTCCAGAAACACCAGGGATGGCATTTTAAAAATGAAAACAAACCAAGAGTAGGATTTGAGACAGTGACGAGAACAACTGCTTTCTCTGTATAACCCTTTCCACATTTCTCTTGAAGGTGCTTTTTTGTTTGTTTTGAGACAAACTCTGTAGCACAGGCTGACCTTGAACTCCTGATATTCCTGGCTCAGCCTTGCATGATCTAGGAGTATAGACTTGCACCACCACACTCTGCTTTTAAGGTGCTTTTGAATGAGATTTCAACTGTAACATTTTATTTGCAGGGCTTTTACATCCTTGCTCACCTTGAGTTCCTGGTGCAGATTTATCCTTGTTGAATGTCATTCTGAGGCTAGAGGAAGGTAAGCTAAAAACTAAAAACTGAGTTAACAAACTGTTGTCAGCAGACAGATTCCAAATCAGTGCTTCCCTCACTAGAATTGCACAAATCCCACCTGTAAAGATAGAAAAAAGTGTCAGAAAAATTTCATTTTACCGCGGGTTTGAGGATGTGGGGACAGTCTTGATATGTATGTCCCCACCTCCAAACTCATTTGATTAATCCCCTTCCAAATAAATGATAGGAGATAAGTTCTTTCACTGAATACTTATTAAATGTTAACATGAGCCCGATACTGCTTTGTACTGAGAATACAACATGGTTAAGGAGGCTGCCTTCAACTTACCTACAGTCCTATCAGTGCAGTGAGTATAGAGGATGGCTCCCACCTGGATCAGGGAAGCAGCAGGTGAAAGAGAACGGTTTGTCTGGGAAACAATCCACAGAGCTGGAGTGAACCATGTACGTGGAGAAGTTGGGAGAGATGGGGCTGGAGAGATGCAGAATGGGGTGCAGCATGGGGTCAAAGTGTGACATGCCAGGCTAAAAGTTTGAATCTTGTCCTAAAGGTGGTGCAGAACTGTGGAAAGTCTTAGGAGGGAGAGTGACATTATCTCATGTGTACTTAGGAAAGCTCATTCTGGCTGCACTGCTGAGTGGACAATGCTGGCTAGAGCAGAAGCAAGGAGAACAGTTAGATTGTGCAGCAATCTGTGTGTGAAATGGCAACACTCTTGAAGAAATGGTTGAGGGCCTGGGAAGAATAGGAACATTTACTGGTCACTTAGTAGGCAGACTTACCCCATGAGGTATTTAAGGCATAGAAGCATTAAATGACCTGTACAGAGTAACGAGAATTGCGGAGTCAAGTCAGTGATTAAGCCCACTATGTTGTAGGCAAAAACTCAGACAAGTGGACGGGTAGGGGAGAAAACAAGGTGAAAGTTGGGACAGACTTAATAAATGTGGTATGAGGGGGAGTGGGGAAGTCAAGCCTGGCTTGGGCAATTGGTGGGTGGTGGTACCATTCATCAGGATTAAGAATGTGGGTAAATGAGTAAATTTGTGGTGATGGTGGTGGTGGGAGATAGGAAAAAATGTTGAGTTTCGGGGGTGTTGACTTGGCGCATACGAGAACATGTGACTGGGAAGGCATTTAGGAGAGAAAAGGGGTATGTACGTATGCCCGAGGTTAAGGCCCTGTATAGAACAGTGGTGCTCAAGCTTTAGCAAGTGCTGGAATCACCTGGCAGGCTGTAACATCAGACTTGGCCCCACCCCGAGGTTCCAGTCAAGGAGGGCCGAGTGAGGGAGGCCCAGGTGCCTACATTTTCATCATGTTCCTAGGTAGTCTGCTGGTGCCAGGCTGGAACCCTGCCTGCCCTGAGAGCCACTGCTGAAGTCTGAGGCTGAGATGGAGGGAGAGGAAGAAGGTATGGGATGTGGTCAGGGACAGTCATGAAGACACTGGGGGGTGAGAATGGGTTGTTTTGTTTTGTTTTATGGGACTTAGATTTTAATTAAGCAGATAATCTGGTTATTTCTGAAACATAGAAAACCTTTCAGGAATGGAGAAAAGAGAGGAGAGTAAGCACAGATTTCCGGTTTAGAGCACAGAGTGTAAAAAATATTTCGGTTAATATGGCCTCAAAGACCATGTCTTGATCCCTCTATTACGCGGCTGATGAACATGTTTGATCTGGGTAACAAGGTCTTGCTTCCTCTCAGTCTGGAACTCTTTCCTTTTCATCATTAACTGCTAAAAGAATCACTTCATGGGAAATAAACCATGCATTCGAATTATAGCAAAGGAACTTTAAACTTCTGAATAGAAGATACATTTGGTGGATTTGTGTTCCCTTTTTTTTTTCTTCTAGTGGGGGTGGGGCGGGAGAGAGAAGGGGCTGCCATGGGAATGTATGTGCACGCGTGTCTGTGTTTGGAATACTGGCTGTCAGTATTCCTGTAACCCTTGACAGTGAATTATTTTTGCTGGTTAGCTGCTTGCTGTGTGAGCTGAGGCGATTCATTTGATGTCTGTAAGCCTCAGCTTACAGATCTGTAAAACAAGTATGCTGTACAGATGGAGTGGTATATACAAGTACTTAGCACCTGATATTTCTTCCTCTTCTTGACCGTATATCGGAGCTGGGGGACTGCAGTTTTCACAAATAAATGACCAAACAAATCTCTGGCCTTTGACCAGCAAATGTAACCTTTATCTTCCACCAGAGGGCGTCAGTAACCTATAAAAAAATCTTAAGGACAGTTCCTCTACCCTTAAAACAATGTAGTTGAATCTGCCAGAGGATAACCACCTCGGTTCAAATCTTTATTTAAATAATCTTTTGGTGTTTTGAGAGATCATTTGTAATATTCCTCTAAAATCCAGCAGTAAAACCTTCAGTAAAAAGGTAAGTGGTACTTTTAACTCCACCAGACATAAGAGAGTTATCTTTCCATTTTTTATTTTGTCTATTTTTAATCTGCTCTCCATCTCGCCAAGACTGTAACCTAGTTACAGATTATTCTCTCAGTAGTAACATACTGAAGCTCTCTTCTTCCCGATTTGCTCAGCTAAATTGCACTGCTGCCCCTCTCTTGGACACTCGGCCTCCCGCCCTCCTGGGTGTGGCCAGCCTGCCTCTTGCAGGCAGTGGGAACACCTGTTCCTGAGCTTTGGAAGCTGCTGCCTGAGTCTTTTTGAGGTGCAATCCTAGTGATCAACAGGTGTCCATCACGAAAGGCTGGGTCCCGGGGCGAAAACTCCACAGGGAAGGGGACAGAAGCTGAGGCCACTAGCTGCTCACACCACAGCCCCCCTCAGACATTGCAGACTTCAGGAGGCGGTGTGATGGACGCCGTCCTGCATCTGCCCTGTGTCTGTGGCCAGGTCTCCGTCGGTCTTTGTTCTCTAATCTGATGAGGAGGGAACACAGCCCAGATAAGCGTTCAGCGTCGCACCTGGGGATGCTGGCCTGAACAAGAAAAACCTGAACAAAAATCAAAAGGATATGCCATAGGTCTTACTGGGAACACAGAGCCATAGAACACTTGGGACAGACAGGACTCTGGGAATAGCACAGCCCCTCGTTATTCAGACAGGAGAAACAGCATGACTAGGCTCACATAGTTTAATGGAAGATAGTTATTTTAGCAGAATAGAATTCATTTCTGGGGCAGACACACCATTCCATTTTCTACATTGATTATCATTGCTCACATTTGTGTGTTTCATATATGTCAAGTAGCTGTTTTGCTTTATCGTATAATCCACACGCCTCTGATGGAAATGCAGTGTTGTATGAATGAAATATTATCCTTGTTTTATATAGGCATAGAGCAGTTACATAAATGATACAGGACAAAATTAGCAAGCATTCCGTTTAAAGCAGTGTTTCTCCATGAGAGTTATTAGCACTGAATGAGACGTTTTGCTTGTTTGTCTTTTAGAACTGTTTTTCCATAGCAGGGTATTTAGCATCTCTGGCCCCTAAGCACATATTGCCTTAGTCATGATAACACCAAAAATTCCCCAAAGCCCTGATGGTATGGGAGAGCGTCTGGCTGCTGGTTGAGAACCACTTATTTAGATGCATGGGCACAGCAAAAGGAGTATTATACAAAATTGCTTTGCTGGTTTGGTTGTTTTTATACTAATGAAGGATATGGGAACAGGACAAGAGGAAGGAAATCCTAGGGGGTGAGCAAGGTTCTGGGACGAAATAGGCTAAAATAAAGGAGGGAAATGAACAATGGGCCAGGGAGGATCCTGGTAAAATATGGAGCATGAATAGGTCTGGGTTCACAGACTCATACCCATAGAGGCCATGAAGATCTCCTAGACCAGGGATGGGCTGGGCTGGGGACTAGGGGTAAGCCTGGAGGGCCACATCCACAGCAACAGGGCAGTCCCTGTCCAAATCTAGTCAGGTGTTTTCAGGTGGTAATGTGGTCATTGTTGCTAGCCTTCCTTATGTATCAATCTGCAAGGCCAGATTTTTCTGGGAAATCTGTTATAAATACTGGATCAAAAAATTTTTAAAAAGACTAGGTAGACCAAGAAAAAAATACTAGTCTGTGGGTTAGGTCACCTCAGAAGGCCATTACCATCTAACACTGTCCTGGTGGATGGAAAGGAGGCATGTTTTGGGGTTTTCTTTGGGGAGGATGCTAGGGATGGAACACAGGACCTTGTGAGTGCTAAGCATCCACTCTACCAGTGTATACACCCCTAGCCCCTCGGAGGCAGGTTTCAGTGCGCACAGGGAGGAATTTACCCTGGTCTAGCCTGGCAAACAGCATAGTGAACCCCCTCTGGGGCACTGGACTCCCCTGAAACAGGAATTCCTGCACTATCCCCAGTGCTTTCTGGATCTGAGATTCTGGAATTCTGGTGCTACGCTTCTTGAAGGCAGGGCTGGGGACACAACTCTAGAGCTCTGTTGATGGCTGTAGTGCTCATACCCTTGGCGGTGTCTCCTTCACTCAGTCCTGTCCCCCTGGTGTGCAGGAATGGGGAAAAGAAGTTGCTTGAGTCCCTGCTCCCTAGAGGCCTTTGCCTTGGTTCATAATACTGGAAGTTTACAGAATCAAGCTGCTTTTATTCACTCTCAGCCAGTGAGTCCCTGCCACAAGCTGCAGAGCTAAACAACCAATTTTCCAACCCAGCTGTTCAGCTACACTGTAAGTTAAGTTTAAATGCACACTTCTTTAAAAACCACCAGAAGTTTCTCCTTTCTCCTGCTCACTTTATTCCATTTCAGCCTGCAGGAAACAGGTCCTGCAGTACTCAAGGAGCTGATGCCCTAAGGTCTTCCCCTGAACTCCGCCCACCTGTCCCTTTGGGGCCCACCTAGCTTGTTTACAACAAAACCTGACACTCCAGTGTGTTCACCTTGTTCTTGTGCTGAACAGCATTATGCTTTTAAAAACAGTGCATTTGGTGCCAGGGATTGAATTCAAGGCCTCACACTTGCTAGGTAAGCACTGTAACCACTGAGCTAAATCCCCAGCCCATTTCTGACTTTTAACAGCAGGATAGTCAAATGTGCGGGAGGCAACAGGATTTGCCATCAAACTCCTGATATGGAAGTTGAGAAACCCAGACAACAAATGTTAATATGTAACATGCGAAGAGATCTCTGTTCTAGTTCTCAAATACTAGTCAGTTTTTTTCTGAAGCCTGTAAGCCCTGGCTTTGGTTCCTGGCTTTGCTTAGACTCCTACATCCCAGAGTGGGCTCTTGGGAAGGAAGATGGTCCCTGTTGCCTTTCTTCCTTGGCCCTTTGTGAGAACTCAGACAAGGTTTTATTGAGCTTCAGAAACTTCAGTTACAGACTGGAAGAATTGTGTAGGTAAAGGCTGTTGATAAGTTGTCTTACATTGTCGGGGCAGCTATAACAATATCTTAAGATGGGGTAATTTATAAGTAACAGAAATGTATTGCTCCTGGCTCTAGAAGCTGGGAAGCCTGGTGAGGGCTCATTCCTCATATGTGATGTTTCCCTGTGTGTTCTTAGGGAGATGGATGAGGCTGACAAGCTCCCTCAAGCTACTTTAATAAGAGCCCTAACCCTACTCATGAGGATGGCATTCTTGTAGCCTAATCACCTCCTAAAGCCCCGCCTTTTAATATTTTCGTGTTGGGGATTAAATTTGTTATGAATTTGAAAGACCCAAATATTCAGACTGTAGCACAAGCTATATGGCATGATACACGGAATGACTTTGGAGGCCAGCACTAGAGAAGATGACTTTTCTGGCTTTGCTCCATCTATAAGTCCTCTGGTATTCCCAGGAGTCGACCTGTAAGTTAGCATTTTCTTCTCCCTTCTCTGTTCCGCCTCTATATCTGGATGCTCAGCCTGTCAAAGTTGGTTGGTTTCCCTTCTTCCGAGAAGACAAGAGCTCTTAGGCTGGGGCCATAGGTAGGATTACTCAGGAATTATCTCTCAACAAATGTATCTGTAACACAAAATTTCAGAGTTGTGAACAGAATCAGTATTTCTAGACATTTGGCTATCACAGATGAAGAAAATTAAAAACAGCCAAACACAGTAACAAAGACTATATGTATTTTTTTAAATATGAAGACTTAACATAGGCTTGCCAGCTCTTATTTTATCAAATAAGAACATTTTAGGAACAATTACTATCATGTGTTTATCATCATTCTTTTATAAACAAAAGATATTTTATTTATTTATTTTTCGGTGCTATGCCTTGTGCTTCCTAGGCAAGCACTAATTGTTGAGCTAAATCCCCAGCCAACAAAAGGAAATTTTAAAGCTAGAAATGTAGGAAGGATATAATCTCCAACAAAGTATACTTTTTTGAAGGAAATCATTTAGTTTTATAGAAAAACGTACCTTATTCTAGTTTCGTCTCAGATGTGACATCCTTGTCATGGATTTCCCCAGACCTGAGATGACACTGGTGCTTGGAAACTACTGGACTAGGTAACTTTCTCCTTTCCATTTTTAATGCCTAATTCTCTGTCTTAGTCACGTTTCCGTAGCTGAGACAGAATACCGAACGCCCACACTTTAAAGGAGGAGAAGTTTATTTTGGCCTGTGGTTTCATTCTGTGGTTGGCTGGCTCCAAGGCAGAAATGGCATGGCCAAGGAGTGTGGCAGACAAAAAGTTCACGTTATGGTGACCAGGAAGCACAGAAGGGAGGAACCAGGGACAAGAACACACCCTTTCAGGTCACACCCCCAGTGGCCCACCTTCAACCAGACTCCACCTCCTAGCAGTACACTCAGCGACTGAATGGGTGAATCCACCGATGGTACCTTTTTTTTTTTTTTTTTTGTGCTGGGGATTGAACACTCAGGTCCTTGTGCTTGCGAGGTGAGCACTCTAACCACTGAGCTGAATCCCCAGCCAGAATCCACCGATGAGTACAGTGCCCCATGATCCAATCCCCTTCCACACACATGAGAATTTGGGGGGATATTTTAGATCTTAACCATAACACTACCTTTTCTGTCAGGAAATGAGGGTAATCACAATGTTAGGGAATGTTGTGAAGGACTTTGAAATGATCAGAGTGCCCTGTCTAGTTTCTCCTTGGGTTTTCTTTGCCTTTCATTGTCTTTGAGCCCTCCTGTAACTCTAAATTACAGAAAACTGATAATAATACAAATGATTTTGTCTGTAGATATGCAAATTATATCTTGTAGAGATGTAATTGATTATTGCCCTGTGGATATTGACTAGTTTTCCATTTATTAAGCAAATTAATTTCAACATTCCTAATAGCTTCAGTATGTTTCTGCTTTTTGGATTTGCCTTTCAGCAGTTCCCTCATTGATTGATTTAAGTTATTGGCGTATGTTAATTTTATATTTGTACAAAGGCCTTGGCTTGTTAAAAAAATTGTTCTTTAGGAATAACTACTTTTGACGTGAAGGTAGGCTTAAAAACATGGATAAGAGAAACCCTGGTCCAGGGGCTGCCGTGTAACTTGTTTTCTGTAATTGGCACAGTCCTCACTTTCCCTGGGTGTCTCTGCTCCAAGGCACCCTGTTTTCTCACAAGCAAAATAAATAACAACAAAATTCTTGATACAATCTTTCACATCATGTTAGTGTCTTTCACAAGGATTTTCACATGGCAAAAGAGAATGCTAGGGAATGTAATGCTTATTCGCAGAATAACTGTCATGGTGGAAATCCAGAGGGGTACAATATACAGGTGTTGCAGATATTTGAGGCCAAATGCCTTTAAAATAACTTGCTGGTATTCAGCTGCGAAGGATAGCTGGATTCCCCTGCCTTCATCTCCATGCCCCGGGCTGGAAGTGACAGTCTTACCATACCAAGGAGAAAGGTTTCAAATTTGCACCAAGGTCTTAAAATATTTACTCCTACTCTTTTTTTTTTTTTTTTTTTTTTGTGGTGCCGGGGATCGAACTCAGGCCCTTGTGCTTGCAAGGCAAGCACTCTAATCACTGAGCTAAATCCCCAGCCCCCTTAAAATATTTACTTATTAAATCTTGTCTTCAGATCTGTGAGGTGAATGTTTGTCCCTGTCATTGATGGGGAACTAGGAGAGGTTAAATGACTTACCCAAGGTTATATGGCTAGGATGTTGTTTTGCCAGTATTTAAAGTTCAGGGTCTGAATCCAGAGCTCATGCTCTGTCTGTGATTTGAAGAAATAGCCCTTCTAGTCAAGACTCTGTCCTGCCCCAAACTTCTCACCACAGCTGAAGTCGACTGTCAGCTGTTACACCAAGGCAAAGACTTTGCTCCCTGAGAAGAGGTCAGTGATCTGGAAGGCATAGCACACTTGCCGTGAAAATGAGGGCAGAAACAAACTGACCTGAGCCTGGGAAGAGGGTTTGGTCTAAGGGTTAGGGCACAGCCCAGGGAGATGAGAGGGATCTCCACCTACCACGGGCCTCTGTGCAGGGGCAGGGGTAGATGGCTAGGAAAGGGAAGAAGTGGGGAGGGACAGACAAGTCAGGGGAAGAGCAATGAGAGTTCATGCCTCTTTCCTTCTTGGATCCTGATAAGTGGGGAAGATACACAGCCTCAGAGGAGGAGTCTTCGGGTCTTAGGAGCACAGGTAAGCCATACCGCATAAATGGCTTCCAGAAGGTTAACTAGCCAAAGCCGCACCCTCCTCCAGGGCTGGGCCAGCGATAGTAGGGCAGGTAGATGGTTGGATAGTCCAGAGGGCAGGATCAAGGACAGTGAGTCAGGCCAGGGCAAGGTCTCTGCCAAGCAAGCCTTGGCGCATGGAGGCCAGGCGTGTGGTGTCTTTGAGATGGATGGGAGTTCCCTGGCTGGGATGACCTTTTCCTCTGCCTCCTTCGGCTGGACAGACCAGTGGCTCCAGGCCCCCTGTCATCCGCTGATTGCTTTGTGATTAATGCACAAGTCTTATTCCCACCTCCTGTGCCTGCTTCATTTCTCCTCAGCTCCTTGTGGCAGACCCTTCTGCACTTAGGTGATTTACTCAAAAATTATTGTCCTAGAATCTCTCACTTACTGTGTGTTCAGATAGTGACCGGGTTCTGCATGTAATTTCCCTGCAGAATTCTGCCCAAGGACAGGCCGATGAGTCACAGCACTGTAGAGAGCCTTAAATATCTGCAGCAAGTGAGGCCAGGCCGGGTGAGGGCAGAGTCTGACATGTAGGAGTTGTCCCTTTCCCTGCACACTTGGGGCTCCACACATAGCCATTCGCTGAAGCTGCCCTTGAGGGCCCGACACAGCTCCACATGGAAGAGGAGGGGCAGCCTAGCCCTGCTTGGGATCAGAGAACAGCAGCCGGGAGGCTGCCTTAAAGTCCTTCACTGAATACAGGGCAGCCAGTGCTCTCAAATGGACATTATTACTTCTTTTCAACAAACACTTTTTCACCTGGGCCTGTGATCTCAAAGCAAAGACTGCATGTTTACTAGTTTGATGCTGATTAGCTACTACACATCGAGTGTAGTTTATCACGTGCTTTTAACAGTCATTCATTCAACAAATATTTGCTGAGTACCAGAAAGCAAATTTGTGTCAATTCATTGGGGAAAGCATCACATTAGTAGTACTTTATGTTGTTCATTCGTTCATGGTGTAGAAGAATTTAATTATCCCCTACTCAGTCTGCTCTTGTCTCCCTACCTTGCGCTGCAGGGGAGATGAAACGTTTTTGCTTGATTGGAGGACTCTTTGCAAGGAAGTTTGTGTGTGTGTGTGTGTGTGTGTGTGTGTGTGTGTGTGTGTGTGTGTGTCCATAGCCAGGGTATGAGTTCTTGAGAACAAACTTGGGATAGTTGGAGGAAGGTGAATTTCTCCAGTAGACTACATAAGAGCTTCAAGAAGAAATTAATCTTGTGGCAAGGTGTTTTTAACTTAAAACTTTTCTGGAGGAAGCCAGCAGCTGTGCTGGTAGGAAACCCACATCCAGAGGTCTGGAGGTTCCTGCTACAGTTGCAGTAAGACCAGAGTTCAGCCTTGCCCTCTGGGGTAGTGGACTTCCTTTTCCTGGGACTCCACGGAGAACAAGGGTGTCCCATGGGCGGGCTCCCTCAGTCCCCAGTTCTCTTCACCATCTCCCTGCATACTCCTGCCGCTCCCAGCTCCTCCTGCATTAGGTGATGTCCAGTCCTCCTGCTCTCAGATGTGGCCTTGGGAAGACACACAGGAGTTGCTGCCAGGTGGCACCAGGCATGGCCTGCGTGACTGAATGAGGAGTGTGAAGCAGGGCTTTGGACAGCAGCCCTTGCCAGCTGGTCCAGCAGGCTGTGGTTAGAGCTGTGATGCTGGCCTGTGCTTACCTGATGCGCTCTCCTAGTCACATACTTACAGGTATTAAGCATCATTAACCACGACGCTGTGAACTACTGCGATGACCCTGTCTGCTGGATGAGGTGCAGAGAAATTAAATGACTTACCTGGGCTTCACAGCTCGCGAGAGGTGGCACAGGGATTTGAGTTCAGGCAGTTTGCCTCCCGCGTCCACATACTGTACTTAACAATGATCTACTCTGCCCTCACCAGCTTTCACTTAAATTAGACTTTTTCGAATGCATGAGACAGAAACCCAAGCCGAGGACACTGCAGGCAGAGGCAGCAGTTGCGAGAGCTTACCGCCCAGAACAGAAGGAATGTGGCCAGTGAGTGTTGCGAGTGCCTGGGCGTGGAGGTGCAGGGAGGTCACAGAAGGGATCTCGGCAGGGTCGGGTGCATGGCAGCAGGGGCTTTGCTGCAGCTGCCTGAGCAGAGGACACCAATTGTTGCTGAGGTTGCTGAGCGTGGCCTGGCATCTTGCTCCCCTTGGCCTGTGGTCCTTGTGTCCTGCTATTCCCAACTCTCCTCTTTCCTTGTCTAGTTTCTGTGGTTCTCCCCATTTTCTTTTCCCCGCTGCCAGCTCCCCTGGAGAGCCAGTGCTCCACGGAGGCAGCTTTGATCTGTCTCCTGCTCCCAGAGGGGCCGTCTCTAGTACAGATTAGTGTGTAGCTCGACACCATCCCCATGTAAACGCTGCTGCTTTTAATCAAAGATTCAACAGGAGGGTGTTTCTGTGCCAGGCACTGGACTGGTGCGGGGAGGGGTTGGTGGTGCATTGGAAGACTTCTTCCTTTAGGGATTTTGCTCTTTGATGTATCTTTTTCCCCTTTGTCACTCCTCACTTCCATCCCTGCCAGTTTTGATATCTGAGTTCTCCCTGAATCCATACAGTGGACTTAGACAAAAAGCTCCCTCTTCTGTCCCACCACCAGCCCAGTGCCATTCTGGATACTGGCTCTCGGAGGGCAGAGGATGAGGCCAGCCTGGCGACTTGGCTGTGCTCCTTTCAGAGACTCAGTGGCTTCCTTCTCCTCCTCCATGTGAGCTCGAATCAGCTGTTCTGCTTTCCTGGGCTTCTGCCTCCTCATGCACCAGGCAGGGTGACTTGTTACTGCTCCTCCCAGCCTCTTGCACAGGGAAGGGCTTCCGCACGCACAGAGCTGAGAAGAGTCTCAGGGAGGTGCCCAGGCAGAGGTCTCCCAACCCTGGCCAAGGGTCCAGCTGCTGGGAATGTCCAGCTGTTTACCCTGTACTCTTTAGGCTCCTTGGGCTGAGGTTGGGGTACCGGGAGGAGAGGGAGACTGGCGCTGATACGGTGGCAGAGCGAGGGTAGCTGGGAGTGCTCAAGGCCGCAAGAGCTCAGCCTCTCACCCTCCAGCGCCAGCCCCTGCCAGTGGCAGTGCTGAAAACCAGTGGAACGGACAGACCTGTGTGGGAGCAGGGGGCGGAAGGAGGAGTCACACTGACCTTGCACCCCTCCCCTGAGTGCGTGAGGGCCTGAAAGTCAGGGCAGGGGGAGCCTTAGAAACCTCAAGGACAACACCTGGATCTGCCAGGAAGGGCAGGGAGGCCTGGAGAAGGAAAGGACGTGCATCAGGCCGCAGAGCCTCAGAGCGAGGAGCGCCGTGGGCTCCCAGAGACTTCAGGTGTTTCTGACCCTCTCCAGCAGTGTCTCCCTGAGACCTAACCAGTCCCTGAGTCACATGGTGTGGCTCCTGGTGACTCCTGATCCAGACCTTCAGCCTCAGGCATCAGACCTAGCAGACGATAGGTGACTGTGTGGTAGAGAAAGGGGTAAGTAGACCTGGACTCATCTGAGAGCTTGCTTTGTGATATTGGCCTCTCTGGGCCCACTTTCCGCATCTAGGGTAGCTGCCCCTGTGTCTGCCTCCTGAGACAGGCTGAGAGAGGCCTCTTTTTTCTTTTCACATATCCACAATTTAAGGACAGACTAGTTCTTTCCTCTGCTAAAGGGAGAGATTCTTAAATGTACTATAAAACAAAGGCAGTCTGGGCATTACCAATCCACATAATTTTCTTGGGATTCCGGGAAGGATCAGAAATCCCAAAATCAGGGCCTGTGAGCTGCCTGGGTAACACACACTCAGCCCACAACGTACCCAGCTCCAGCTGCCTGGCACTGCAGTTGTATGGATCTTAGAGGCTACATAGTTTACTCCCCACACCTCAGTACTGGGGATTAAACCAGGGCAGGCTAAGCTACATCTCCAGCTCTATCTATCTATCTGTCTATTCATTTATTTATGGGTGCTGGGGATCAAACTCAGGACCTTGCCCACAAGTGCTCTACCACTGAGCTACCAAATCCCCAACCCTTTTTAAATTTTGAGACAGAATTACTCTAAATTGCCTAGTCTGGCCTTGAACTTGCACTCTTCCTGCCTCAGCCTCTTGAGAGCAGCTGAGATTACAGGTGTGCAGCGCCACAGTTTACATTATTGAGGGTTTAAAATCTTTTCTTCAGCTTCTCTGTGTCTGCTGTTTCATGTAGTTGTCGCCAAGTGTTATTATCCTCATTCTGTACTTGAAGAAACTGGGGCTTGGATAAAATATATGTCAAGTCACACAGCCAGTAAGTGGCAGAGCCACTCAAACCAGGGTTCGGTGGGGCCCAGCATCCTGGTTCCAGAACTCCAGCAGCTCTCAGCCTCTGCTGGCCACTTGTAGCGTGGGCCAGAGGAAGCCACCCAGGGCGACCTTCCGAGGCTCAGGGGAGCAGCTGAGCCAGCAGGGGGCGCTCTCTCCATAGTCTCTTTTGCCGTCCCAGAGCTGAAGGGAGAGAGTTGACAGAGGGCAAGCCCGGGAAGGGCACCTTGCCACAGGCCTGCCAGGGCTCCTTGGCACTCCTCTGTCAGGAGCCCCGAAGGCCCTAGGGGCGCGGAGCTGTCCCTGACTGCATTTCCCCAGCTTGTGGGGGCCTCTTTTACAGCACACGTTCCTGTTAATATATTTGTGTTATTGTCATTTGTAGGTAATAAAGTTACACTGCAGCTTCTTCTTCTCACCCCTGTAAAGTCCCCAGGGGCAGAGACTCTATTACATGTCGCCCAGGGCACCTACAAGAGCTTTGTGAAGATTAGTCAGTGATTAATGAAAATCTCAGAATGGACTATTAATAAGGATCATGCCTAAGACTGTAAAAAGTGATTTCATGTACATTATCTTGTTTACTCATTCATTCAGATTCACCTACATTAACCCAGCCTGCAACAATAGGCCTCCACTTCACAAGTTTCTGAGTAGGCAGGGACACCATTGGCTACCCTGTCTGTGCCCGGGAGCTTGCGGTGGGTGGGCACAAGAGGAGAAGACAGAGTGAGACTAAACAGCCACAGAAGACACAGAGGGCTGCATATGAGCACTGGGGTCAGCACATGTGCCTGCCAAGCTCCAGGGAAGGGTGGAGGCTCCCCAGAGACAGGAAGTGGGGCTGGACTTTCAGGGTGAGGTAGAGCTCTCAGCAGGGCCAGGGCATTTGGGGAGCCTGTAGGGAAGACTCTGTGTTTGGTAGTTCAGTGTGGCAGCTTCCTGGTGTGGGGAGGGAGTTTGAGACATGGAGCAGGAAGAGAGATGAGAGGAAATAACACCTTTTATTTGAACATGGAGTGCTTTGTATTTCTCAAAGCACTTTCACATCTATTATCTCAAATTAGCCTGAAAACAGCAGCAGCAACAACAACAACAATGAGCACTTGTTGGCTCTCTCTAGGAGGGAGTTCACCTGTGTGTGTCTTACTAACCGCTCACCCACCTTCACACTGAACTGCCTCCCCAGCCTTTTTTCATTTTTATTTTAAAACATGGCCTCGCTAAGCCACTAAGTTGCTCAGGTTGGGCTCGAACTTGCAGGTCTCCTGCCTCAGCCTCCTACGAGGCTGGGATTACAGGTGTGTGTCATCACGCCCAGCTCAAGTAGGCAGTTTTATCACCTTCTCTGTGTGGAAGAGGACACTGAGGCCCTGAGACGATTGAGCAGGGGGAAGGGAGGATGGGTGGACACTGTCCCCCTTACTTTATAAACTGAGGTCATGGGATCTTGGGGACATGTGTCTGACCCTGTGACACACAGTAAACTCAAACTCAGGCCTCTGCACTCCAAGCCTGGTGCTTTGCCCTGGAAGTCACTGAACCAAAATATGTCAAATTGCAAGAAAGCAACCAGACTCTGAATGGAAATCAGCTCAAGCTGCCACAGCGACTGTCCACGATGAACTTCTATCTCTGTCACTGCAGGGCCCTGAGTACCATCACCAGCGGTAACCTGGTCTCTGAGTGGAGCATTTTGCCTGGTCAGCCAGCTGTTGGAAGTACAGAATCTAGTCTGTCCCAGTCACAGCTACCCAGGTTGCCCTGCCATAGGCCTCTAGTCTCATTACTTAATTCAGTTTGCAAAGTGAACCTGGTGAGCTGGCGTTCCTAGTCATCTCCTGGGGCTTCCCATTCCTTCTGTTGCCAGCCCGACTTCTTGGTCACTGAAAACACAGCAGCCTCTGTGTCGCTTTCCTCTGGGAGGAGGCTGTCTTGGTAACTCTTGATAAGCCCTGATTTCCTTCTGTCCTCCAAGGCCTCTGGGCTCAGATCTGCAGCCTCACACACCTCCCCTACTCGCCTTTCACTCTTGGAAGCTTCCAAATCTTACACGTTCTTGTCGCTGTAGCGGTAGCTGTGTCAACCTGCGTCAAAGTGCCTTAGGTAGTTTTTGCTTTTCCCTCTCTTTTTCTCTTGGGGAGCTCAGCATGTGCCTGTACAGTGACTGTCACTCTGTCAAGCCCCCCTCACCTCCTTCGCCACTAACCTGCATGTCCCTTTCTCTCTGCCTCCTGACCCTGAGATGTCCTGGTGTCCCTGCCTTTCCACTCACATGGCTCTGAAATGTCCCCTGTCTACCTGCCTGTCGTGCTCACACGTCCGCCCCAGTGATGCTGGGAGTGGAGTAGACTGGTAATTGGTGTTGCAGGAAGCTGATCCAGACTCAATCCTGGCCACTGCCCACAAGCCTGTGACCTTGACCTTTGAGAATGTGCAGAGAGCCCAAGACCAGCATGGGAAGGCGTTGAGCACTTACCCGATGTATCCTTGTCATGTGGTAGCTATTTAACTATGAGCAAGAAAGCTGTCGTGAAAGGTTCCTATGATAATGAATTCGTAAGTAGCCGGAAACTCCCAAGTGATTCCCCTTCTTGAGTGGAAGCCCCACGAGGGCAGGGGTCTTGTTTGTCCCTGTTCACAGAGCTGGGCATGTGATAAGCCTTCATGTATTTATTTTCAGATGACTCAATCAATCTACATCCTCCTACATTCTAACATCAGGATTCCTTTCTGGTACTAAATTTTCCTAATTACAAAAGTAATGCTCCAGGTATGGTGACACATACCTGTAGTCCCAGGTACCCAGGAGGCTGAGGCAGGAGGATCACAGTTTGAGGTCAGCCTGTGAAACTTAGCAAGACCTCATCTCAATCAGCCAATCAATCAATCAATAAAGGGGGCTGAGAGTATAGCTCAGTGATAGGCTACTTGTCTAGTACAAGACAAAACCAAAACATTCATTGTAGAAAAATTAAAATTAAATGAAAAAATAAGAAAACACAAAAATAAGAAAATATATCTCTACATCTTAGAGATATCCATGGTATATTTCCCTACAGCTTTTTTTCTTTGCTTATATATATTTCAAAAATGTCATATTCTGATTTTTCAGTTAACATAATGAGCATTTCCCTGTTATTAAATAATCTTCACAAACATGATTTTAAGTGCCACATCTATTATTCTGTGCTATGAACGTATCATAATTTATGTTACAGATACAGGTTAGTCAGATATTTTCCACTATTATAAATAAAGCTGCAATGAGGTCAGCAATGAACATCTTTCTTTGTAAATCTGTGTGTATGTCCAGTTTAGGACTTTTCACCAAGAAGAATTGCTACAAAGTAAATTATGAATCTAGATGTGAATACCTTAAGTCCCTTTATATAGAGATTTTTAAATGATTCTTCAGAGATGTTACAGTAGTAATTGACACCATTTCTGCTATACAATCTCAACTACACAGGGGGCTGAGGCAGGAGGATTGCAAGTTTGAGGCCAGTCTGGGCAATTTAGCAAGGCTCTGTCTAAAAATTAAAAAAAAATAAATACAGAAGACTGAGTATGTAGATCATTAGTAGAGTACTTGCCATGCTTCTATAAAGCCCTGAGTTCAGTCCTCAGTATCTGCCCCCAACTCCCACCCAAAAAAATAAGAATGAGAATTCTCAGCCAGGCATGGTGGCACATGCCTATAATCCCAGCACTTGGGAGACTGAGGCAGAAGGATCGCTGCAAGTTAGAGGCCAGCCTGGACTACATATCATTATGTAGCGTGAACTACTGAGCAAGACCTTGTCTCAAAAACAGGTGAGGGGGGAGAGAAAATGAGAGAATAGAAAGAGAGAGAGAGAGAATGAGAGAATTCCCACCACCAGAACAGTATCATTAAGATAAAAGAACCTTTACTAAATGGAGAAGCGAGATGTGCTATTGGTCCTGTCTTAGACATACACGGGGCATATGTTATATGGGGGCCCTCAACCACAGCACTCTTGACCTTTTGAACTGGATGGTTCTGACGTGTGGGTGGCCCATCGTGGGTATTGTGGGGTGTTTGACAGCTTCCCTGGCTACATACTAGCTCTATCCCCAATATTTCTATCCATTGTCAAATGTCTTCTGGGGGACAAAACTACCTCTTGTTAAGAATGACTGAGTTATACTGTATTAATTACTGGTTGCAGTAACAGAAACCAACTCTAAGTCAAAATGAGAACCTTGTTAGAAGAAAAGAGTATCACAGAACCCAAAGGCCTGAATGCAAGGGGCCTCCTCTTTGTAGGTCTGACTCCTTCCTTTCTCTTGCTGCAGAATGGCTCTCCAGATTACCTGGAGGGAAAGGCCACCACTACATATCTGAAGCTTACAGATCTTTCATTGATGATAAAGTCAGCTACTCTAGAGTCTCTTGGTTCCAAATCCAAATTCTCAGGGAAGTCCTCTGATTGGCCCAGACTAGGCAGCCTGTGCATGGCTGGTCCAATCAGTGTGGCTCTCAGAGGAGAGCAGGGCGTATGGCCCCTGGGAGTTTCCCTTTAACCACATGGATATACAATTTTGCTGGGCAGCTGACATTCTAGGAGCCCCCTGCACACATCTGCAGGAGGTTTATCAAGTGCACACATGTGCAGCTGTATAAACGTCCAAACTGGACGCTGTGCCCAAGAGGGCAGGGACTGTGTGTCTCTACTGGTGTCTGCTCCCAGCTCAGCCTAAACTTGCAGGCTCAGTGGCAGCTGCTGGGCCCTCCAGGCTTTGGTTTAGGGATGTCTAAGGGTAGAGGGGCCAGTTCCTCTGTGACTCACTGACACGGCCCACTCAGGCAGGTCCAACCTAGAGAACCAGTTCAAGTCTGGTGCTTGCAGGTCCATAAAGATGTCTTATGTGGGAAAGAACCGCAGCCCTCCTTCATAAAGCTGGCCCTCGAGTGTGCAGCCAGTGAGGCAGAGGAGGCCCAGGAATTCGGCCTCAGCCTCCAGAAGGGAGTGTGGCCTCGCCCCAAGACTTGCCCCAGGGACAGAGACCTCTGCCCCCCAGATGCCCTGAGCGGATGGGAAACAGGTGAAGGGATGTGGCTGTCTGCACACTGTACTAAAGGTGAGATCAAGCCTATTTCACAAGCTCTTTCAGCTTGCAGAATCTCGGATGGGTCATTTCTCTGAGCCTCAGTTTGTCTGCCAGAAATGGGAGTGGTATCTGCTCTGCCTCTTGCATGGCATCTACAATTTATTTGACAGGAAAGTGCTTTCCAAATTACATTGGAATTTATGCTCACTATTTCAGCTCCAGGAAAATTCTAAAGCCTCCGAGGCCACCCATTGCTTGCCAGGCAGAACAGGGACAAGGCTGCTTCGGAGCCGGATCTCTCAGACCTCGAGCTACTAAGGGAGAATTTCAGGGAAGTTCCCTCTAGAGAGCCGGGATCTTAAACATGAGTTGGATTTCTATTCCCGTATGACCTGGGCGAGTTAGTTAACCTCTCTGGGGTTCAACCTCAGTTTCTGAAACGTGGGCAGAACAGCAGTGCCCACTTCCACCCGGCACAGGCCAAGTGCTGACTTGGTGTTGCTCTGTTGACTTATAGCACAATGTACCAGGCACTGTGCCAAGTGCTGGGCACAGAGAGATGGATAGAACGTGATCAGCCCTTAGGATGTTTAAGGTTTGCCAGAGGAGGTGGCATCCTATAAAGCAATGTGGCAAATCAACTAACAGTGATCCACCTGCCCTGGAATTGGGATCCTCTCAGATGGAATCCTGGAGCTACAAGGGAAGGCAGGACATGGGGACACCCAGCATCCCAGGCCATCTGTGGAGCAGACAGCTTTAAGATTTGCCCTCTCCAAGGATCCAGAGGCTCTGCAGGGAACACCTTCAGGGGGAAAACACAAACTCTCTCTTCTAAAAAAGTGAAAAACTAGTCATCTAACATTTTCAACCCCAGTGTAAAGGTTAGGGAGAGAACACCTGGTAGACAGGGAATAATGCAGCCAGTAAAACCGATACCACCAAGATGGCACAGGACATGGACTGTTAGCTGTGTGCAGACCTGCGGCTAAGGAAAGTGAGAAGCAGTGGGGGGGCCCTACTTAACAGATGCAGTGAGGCACTGAAGAAAACAGGGATCAGGAACTCCAGGCAGACGCCAGGACAAGGCCGAGAGCCTGCCCAGTGGGGCAGGTGGGTTGGGGCTGAGTGGGAGGCGATGACTGAATGAGGTCTAGGGCTTTGCTGGGGGCTGCAGGGCTTTGCTTCCTCTGCTGATAATGGGCCTCTCTCTTGTAGCCAGGTGGGACACTAGAGGTGTTTCCATCTGGAGGGGCTGGTGGGGGAGGGGAACGCAGAACATAGAATTCTGTCCTCACTGAAGCTGCAGTGAGGTAGTCACACGTGCACATGAAAGGACGTGGAAGATACATAGGAAATGAAAACATTCACTAGGGGAGTGGAAGAGCAGTTTGCTTATTTTTAGGCCCTTCCCCATTTCCCTTTTCCTTGTCCGGATATATGCATATGCTACCCCTCCTGTCTCATCTCCAGTCTCCGCCCAGCTTCATGTCCAGCTCTGTGTCCCTATTTTCGTCCATATTCAGCCCTACATATACATCATGCCTGTTTTCATGTAGTTGGGAACACGAGCACTTCCCACTGTGGGTAAATTCCAGGAGGTTTTTTTTCTCAGATCAGTATAATTGCTGCTGAGTTTGATGTCCCACCTTTGTTTTTCCTTCTGTCTTCTTTCCTGCCCCTCATCCTCCTCTGTCCCTTCCTGTTGTTCTCTTCTCTCCCCTCCCAGCTATTCTATCTATCCCTTGCCTCTCACCACATTGTCCCCCTCTCCATGCCTTCTCTGAACCTGACAAACCGACATTCACCTAAAACTTGGGCCCTGGAGTCTCTGCCTGAGGTTTCTTTCCCCAGCAAAGCAGCCCTAGGCTGCTTTGGTTTTGACTGGGACAGGTAAGGAGGTGCAATGTGAGCCTCAGAAGGAGGCTGGGAGGGGTGGCTGGGGTGTGGGGGAGGGAATGTAGTCTTTCCAAATCATATATCCAGGCCATACATGGACCCCTTCCAGGGACCTGGCCTGCTGCTTTTCTGCTTCTTCATGTTGTCCTGGCAGTCAATGATTTGTTGTTCATATCTTAAACCACTTTTTTGAGGGGTGGGGGGTGCTGGGGCCTTGTGCTTGCTAAGCTAGCGCTCTGCCACTGAGCTAAATCCCCAATCCCTTAAACCACCTTTTGTGTGCAGTGTCTCCCGAGTCCAAGTAGCTTCTCTTTACTTTAGGGTTGTGGATTTAAATACCTACTGGGCGTCTCACACGTCCCTCACACTCAGGATGCCTATGGCAGAAGTGATCTTGTCCTGCTTGCAGGCCTCCAGTAGACCCTCTGAGACACACTCGAGCCTCGGGGAGTCAGTTTGCCTGTTCCTCATCCACCACTCCTCCCCTGCCCTGGTCCCTCTTCACATCTGTAACTTGTTTCTCCTTCCACACCGCTTGCTGCTTTGGTTGATTTTTTTTTTTCTTTTTAATAGACTTTATTTTTTAAGGCAGTTCCAGGCTCACAGCAAAATTTCCGATGGTACAGAGAATTCCTGTGTACTCGCTACCCTCACTGCATACCTCCCCCTTAACACCACCCTCCACCAGACTGGCACGTTTGTTACGACTGATGGATCTGTACACATCATTATAACCAAGTGCACAGTTTGCGGTTCCCTCTGGGGGTGTTTGCCGTATGAGTTTGGATGAGCGTTTAGAAAGACCTGTGCCCACTGTATGGTGTCACACAGGGCAGTCGCGCTGCTCTAAAAATCCTCTGGGCTCTGCCTGCTCATTGCTTCCTCCCACCACCCCTGGCAGCCACTGTTCTTTCAAGTGTCTGCATGGTCTTGCCTTTTCTAGAATGTCAGGTAGCTGGCATCATACAGTAGCCTTTTCAGATTGGCTTCTTTCAGTTAGTAATATGCTTCAGGCTTCCTTTGCATCTTTTCATGGCTTTAGTTTGCTTCTCTTTAGTGCTGAAAAGCACTGCGTCGTCTAGATGCTCCACAGCTTCTTATCCACCCACCACTGAGGGACACCTCGCCTGCTTCCAAGTTTTGACAGTGAGGAATAAAGCTGCAAACATCTGTGCAGGTTTTTGTGTGTACACAATTTTTCAGCTCATCTGGGTAAATACTAAGAGTGCGACTACTGGATTCTATGGTAAAAGAGTGTTCAGTTCTGTGAGAAACTGCCAGGCTCTTCCAGTGGCCACACCGTGCTATGTTCCCACCAGCAACAAATGGGCATCCTGGTGGCTCCACGTCCTCACTGGCCTCTGCTGGTGTCCGCGTCTGACGTTCTCACGAGTGTGCAGTGGTGTCTCAAGGTCATTTCAATTCGCACTTCCCTGATGACACAGGACATAGCACATCTTTCCATCTGCTTATCTGTCATTGTCACATCTTCTTTGGTGAGGTGTTTGTTAAGGTTGTTGACACCTTATTTTTCTGGAAATTCAGCTCAGTGGTAGAGCACTAGTCTAGTAAGCACTTCGATCCCCAGCACCCTCCCCTCAAAAAAAGCAGGCTGTTTTCTTATTGTTGATTGTAGATGTTCTTTGTATATTTTGGATAACAGCCCTTTATTAGACATGTCTTTTGGAAATGTTTTCTCTCAATTTGTGACTTGTGCCCTCATTGTCTTCGCAGTGTCTTTCACAGAGCAGAAGTTTCTGGTTTCAATGAAGTCCAACTTATTAGTTTTCTTTCATGGATGATGTGTTTGTTGTTGTATTTACTGTTGTATATTCTGATCACCTAATATTTCTAACCAGGGCTAGTCAGAAACACTAAAGGCTGTAAAATTAAATGCCCCACGGCAAACAACCAACTCTCAGCTCCCAAGACCTTCCCAAGGCCACAGTGCTCGCAGCTGTAAGATAATGAAGGGCCCCGAGTTACGCCGGGTGCCTGCCACTAGGAAGAGCATGTCCAGCCCCTCAGGCCCTGGACACTCCTGAAAGCCCACTGCCTCAAGATAAGGAGGAACAAAGACCCTGCAGAAAGCTCGTGGCTGGCCCATTCTCATACCCCTTTCTGCCATAACCCATACATAAACCTTGAGCCCTTTTGCTCTGAGAGCTGCTCCTTTGTTCCTGAGAGGTCTCCCCTGCCCTGGCTGGGTTTGCTCCATATACGTGAAGTCTGCTCGGTGCTGTTCTGAGGTTGTGTCTCATTCTTTTTCCAACTCACATTATTAACATCTGCTTTTTTTGATGGTACAGGGAGGGTCTTCACACTGAGCTACATCCCAGCTCTTTAAAAAAAATTGTTAAATTCTGAGACAGTGTCTCTCTAAATGGCTAAATTGCCCAGGCTAAACTTGAATTTGAGAGCCTTCTGCTTCAGGCCCTCAGACTACTGTGATTAAAGGCAGGTGCCACCATGCCTGGCTTTGCACCTACTTTTCTGGAGACCACGCCGATGGTCTCCTGACCTGACTCCCCACGTGGCTTCCTCTCCTGCCTCCCTGCCCTGCACTTGAAGGGTCTCTGCAAACTCCTGTGACCCTGGCCTCACCCTCTCACCTCAGACCTCACCTGCTGCTTGTTGAGCTGCCTCCCTAGGAACTCAACCCTGTGCCACTTCCCTGGTGTCTCGGCAAGGCCCAGGTGCCACCTCCTCCTGTGATCTCTCCCCTGCTCCTGCACCTCTCCTTCCTCCCACGTAGCCCAGTCCTCAGGTGCACTTTCTCTGAAGCTTCAAGACCTGAACTCCTTGTGGGTAGGTGGAGTTTCTTGCCTGGGCACTGTCTCATCTCTAGTCTAGCACTGTGCTCGCACATGGTGATAATTATTAATTTAATAGCAAAAAACATGTACATATTTAACTCATCTGATCTCCACAAGTGAGTTTTTTTATTATTGCCAGTTTACAGACAAGGTATCAGAGGTCTACTAAGGTCACAGAGCACACCCAGACCATCTGGCCCTAGAGTCAGTGCTATTTATAGTACTGAGTTGCTTCTCTAATGCACTATTATGTCTTTGTTGAATGAATGACGGCCTGAGAGAAAGACAGAAACAGAGGCAATTAGGAAATAGTACGAGAGATCAGGTGGGTAAAGATCAGAGTGAATAAAATCAGCATTTGCCTCTGAAGAGCACCTTAATGGTTGTTGATTGACTGACCGATGCACTCTGGAACAATGACGTTTATCCTGTCCCAGCTGCCCCTTCCTCTGAGGAGGAGCAGCACAAGGCAGATAATTGGTGGGACAGCACTTGAGTAGTTTTCCAGGGATGTGTTGGAAGGACGCCACAGGGCACATTAGTATTGAGCTTCCTGAGGAAGAGACAGCCTGAGCTTCAGATAATTACTTCTGAGATGTCTAGGACATCAATTAAGAAGATTCAATCAGTCATCCTGAGCTCCAGCTCAGCTCCGTCCCTTCTTAGTGGAGGACACAAGAGTGTTCAGTGCCCTGAAGTCCTTGAGGTTGCTGCTCCCATCCTGTATCTGACCCAGTCCTCGGCCACATCAAGGGTCTCCTCTGTTGCAGACACATGGGGAATTCCCACAGCCTCCCCACGTCCCTGTCAGGAAATCATGCTATACAGTTGTAATACGGAAAGTAATTTTCTCACGTGGTGAAAATATAATCGAGGAGCTTGGGGAATGTGTTCTCCCCCCAGGAACACTTGGATGTCCTATCCTCAGTCAACAGGGCCGATTCCCGGAGTGACCGTGTTTATTTGGCGAGTCACAGCACTTTGGTCTATAAGGGACTGCGTTCCTCCTCTGTAAAGGCACAAGAGAGGGAGGGACTCTTAGGAAACAGGGACATGTGGACCTCTAGGACAGGGACACAGCTTGGCTGTCAGAGACAGTGCTGTGAAGTCGGAAGGCCCTGGGGAGATGGTGTCTACCGTAGAGCCTGCCTTAGAGCCTTCCAGAAAGTCTGAACCAAGATGGTACCAGGACCTTGGGGAAAAGGATGGGCCTCCCAGAACACTTTGGCTTCTTCTTCCTGGAGGCATAAGAAAGGGTGCGTGAGATGAGGACAGGAGAGTCAGACTTCATGGGGAGAATCTCACAACCAGTTAGGAATGAGCCTTCCTTACCTGGGAGACTGGAGGGAGCCTCCTGAGGCCCAGCATAGCAGGAGAGGTGACTAGCATAGACCAGGTGTGTCCTTTACACTTGGAGACAAGGTACAGGACAGGTAGTGGGAAGGTCAGATGCCTCCCGGTCCAGAATGTTGGGGCCCAGTCTCTGAGTATCTGTGATTAGCACCAGATGGCAGATCCTTTTTAAAGGTGTAGGGATTTGGGTGACCTGGACAGTCTCATCACTTCTATAGTTCAATCAGGACTCACCACTGGTGGTCTGTCCCTTCACAGTTAAGATACTTCTGGGAGATTGCCCTTAGCTTCTTACAAAGGTTCCTTTTAAAAATATTGTCTTACTATGTTAAGGGAAAGAAGCCATTTATATGGTAAGTCCATTTTCGTAAGTTTGAGAATGGACCAAACAAATTTATGGTGATAGAAATTAGAACAGTGGTGGGCTGTGGTGGAAACCTTTTGCACTGATGGGAATATTGCCTATCCTGATTTAGATGTTGTTTACCTGGGCATATACATTTGTCTAAGTTTATTGAGCTGTACACTTAAAATGTGTATGTTTATTGAGTGTAAATTATATGTCAAACAAATAACCAAAATGACCTTGTCTCACTGTCCCTAGAGGAAGAGATTTCACCATATTTCTTCACTGCAGAGAGGTAGATGGCAGGGCCCTTGAGGTCAAGGAGTTGACTAAAGTAGAAAGCACTTTGGCTTGGGACTTGGTCTCTGGTTCTAATTATTTTCTGCCATTGCTATTGTGAACTTGGATGAGCTGATCTCCAGTTTCTTAATCTTTAAAACGAGCAGGGGGGTTGTTGTGATAACTAAATGGGCTAATACAGCAAAGTGCCTGGTATATGGCTGGTGGCTGGTGCCCAAGCATCCACAGAAAGCCTTCTCTGCTTCTCCAGACCGCACCAGGCTCCTTCCTCACTTCCACACCAGCTTTGACACCCGTTTAATTCAAATGTGTATCTTAACAACAGTGCAAATCTCTGGCAGCTGCAGAATTTTGTGGGTTTTTATTGAATAGTCAAACTGCAAATAAGGACTCTGCAAATGCCAGGAGCTTACTATATTGAAGTATTTTTATCATTCTGGTCCCCATCCCCTCCTAGGCTCTCAAAGCTTGGTCTCTACTCATCCTTCGCTTTCTGATCTTGAGGGCAAGGCCTAGATCTTGCTTAGCTCTCTATATCCCCAGCTATCAGAAATGCTCAACTGATGTCTGACTAGTTAGTGCATAACTAATAAGTAAACTGGTGCATGCATAATTGGCTAAATGCATGAAAGAATGCATAAACTAGTGAATGTATGAGTAAGTCAATCAGTACATAAATGGGGCAAGAGGTGAATGTTGAATGCGTGAATAAGGATTGAAGATGTGAAGGTGAAGGTATGAATGAAGAAGGCTGGTTGCTTTCCTTCCAAAGGGGTATGTGATGGTGAGAATCAAAACAGGCCAGTTCCAGAACCCTGGGAAGACTCAAAGGGGCAGCCAACCAGACAGCCTTTGGGGGGCGGTCCAACTGCTGGCCCCATACGCTTATCCATCTATCCTTCGTTCCTTCCTTCCTTCCCTCCCTCCCTCCTTCCCTACTTCCTTCTTTCTTTACCATTCACCAACCTTGCAGGTAGATAGTGATGCCAAAGAACCAGGAGGCAGGATATGCCTCCAGGGGACAGGGAACAAGTCCCCTGGTTGTTCCTTCTCCTCCAGTCCCCTCGCCACAGCCCATGGGGACCCCCTGTCTCCCCTGACACCATGTCCCCTAGCAGATGTCTCTCCTGTCTTGTCAGCCGCAGAGCAGCTGTCAGGAGTTTGCATTATTTATCTGCTCTGTAACATTTACTGGGATTTAGTGTTTAATAACTGTCACTCCAATATATCTTTTCTTAATCCCTTCAGATCTGCTGCTGTAGCAATTTTAAATATTTATCAACACTGTTCTTGTGTTCACTGGTTGGGTTGCAATTTCCTTTAATTAAAGATTTACAAGACACTGCTCAAGATTTGCGAAGGATTGGTGGAGATCAAAGGGGGAGGGGAAGAGATCTGGTGTTGGAATCTGACACTTGGGATGCCAAGCTGGAGTTGGAACCCCTGGGAAAGGGCAAGCTCATTCAGTAGCTCCCACGCGCCTTCTCCTTTCCCTCCGTTTACACAGCCGGGCGTTCAGAGTAGGCAGACCCCGTGGGAAGATGCAGGCCACCTTCCTGCCTGCCTTTCTTGGGGTCCCGCTCTGTGGCAGGATTGGGTTAGGTGCCAGGGGACAGTTGGGAGCAAGACAGAAAAGGTCCTTGCTGACACAGAGCTTGCATTCTAGCGGCAGAGACTGATGGTAAACATGTCAACACGTTTAAAAAGAATCATTTTAGATTTTGAAAAATGTTTTAAAGGGACTAAACAGCTAGTGACTAAGGAAAGGAAGGACACTGCGTGTCAGAGGTTTTTATTCCAAGGAATTAGAAACTGGTTCTGGAAAACTTGAGCAAAAAGAGATATCTGGAAGGATAAGGAGAGTTCACAGGATCAAAGGAGAGAAGAAAAGAGAAAAAGGCACAGGAACCAGAATTATTTTGAGGCTCTTTATGGCAGCACTCAGTCTCTTCAGTACACATGTCTCCCGACTGTGCCATGTTTGTGACTTTCTTGTCAGAGTCCCAGTCCAGGGGCAGAGGGCCCTTACTGTGGCCAGGCAGAGAGGATGACCAGCGGAGAGCCCTGACTGACAGTGTGTCCAAGACTGGACCCACTGGGGAGGTGCAGCCATCTGCAGCAAGGTCAGGGTGATGGTACCAAAAGCAGGACCTTTCTGAGTTGAAAACAAGACAGTGAGAGGAGCCAGACATGGGAAGAGCCGAGGGGAGAGGGAACAGCAAGTGTAAACACCCTGTGGTGGGAAAGAGCCCAGTGGGTCTTCAAGGGGCAGTGGGGCTGGGTTCTGCATTTCCTCATAGACTGGCTTGGACCACATCATGGGACAAGTATTTTGTTAATTCCAAGTGGAATAGAAAAGAAGATGCAGGTCCATAAGGCAATCCCCTAGTTCCTGTGACAGGGAACTGGTGGGGTGGACCAGGTGGTGTGGTAGGTTCTGTGGACTGAAGATGGAAAGATACATTCCTTAGAGCACTTACAGTCTTGTGGGTGGGATATAAACCCATCATTACATTAGGGCAGTGACAGAAGGAAGTTGGAAAGTTTATTTGAAACCTTTTTTTCTAGGATAGGTGTTTAGTGCTACAAATTTTTCTAAGTACTATGTTACTGGCATCCCACAATTTTTGATATGTTGTATTTTTATTTCCTTTCCCAAGTTTCCTTTTCATTGGCCCATGGATTTTTAAATGACTGTTGTTAGTTTATTTAGTTGCCCAACACCTAGGGATTTTTTAGTTACCTTCCATTATTGATTCTAATTTATTTTCACTGTGGTGAGAGGATTTACTTGGCATGATTTAAAGCCTCTTGAATCTTTTGAATTTTGTGGTATGGCCTAGAAGATGATGTCTCTTGACAAAAGTTTCATGTATATTTGAAAAGAATGTCTATTTTGTCATTGTTGGCTGGTGTTCTGAAATATTGATTAGGTCAAGTTGATTGATAGTATTGTTCAAATCTTTATGTCCTTGTTAATTTTCTCCAGCACCAGAAATGCTGGGGATTGAACTCAGGGCCTTTTACTTGCTAGCAAGCGCCCTACCACTTGAGTTAAATCCCCAACCCCCAAGTTCTATTTTTGCTTTATGTCTTTTGAAGCTCTGTTATGAAGTGCATGCTATTTTTTTTAGTCAGGGCTCACTGTGTATTCCAGGGTTGTAATCCTGGGACAGACATTCCTGGTAGAAAGAGGATCTCCACCAACCAATCAGGTATAAGGATGGAGACCTGCAGACCTTTTTGTTTGTTTGTTTGCATGCATGATCTTTGCTCCAGGAATATTTACCTGATGAGCTTGGCCATAGCAGAGAAATTTTGCTGCCTAGATGATCAAAGGGTCCAGAGATATGTGTGAACTGGAGGCAGCTAGAGAGATAAATGAATAGTTGAGTTTTGATGCATTTACTTTTGAACTCACTGTGTAGCCCAGGGTGCCCTGGAACTCTCATCACTTCCCCTGTCTCAGCCTCCCGAGCTCTGGGAGTACAGGTGTACGCCACCATGCCCGGTGATGCATGTTTAGAATAGCTACATGATAAAGAACTATTTGGCCCAAAATGTCAGTTGGGAAAGTTGAGAAACCATGATCTAGGGCTACTTATTACCCACTACTGAGGCCAGACCCTTTTTATATACTCCAAGGGCCCATGAATCATGGGGTTTCCCCATCTGGTCAGTAGGAAGAGGCACCATTCCCAGCTTGTGTGAGTGTCTAGCACCATTCCCGTTCATCCTTTCGTATAGTTCTTCTGCAGCCTCACATGGGTGTGTGATCAGTACTCAGCTGAATACTGAAGAGGGGTTCGCGTTAGAGCTCCAGACTTCTCCCATGTACCATGCTCTCCTCTCCAGCTCTCTCCTGTGAATTCCAGCTGCCTGTTCTCCCAGCTTTGTCTCCTTGACCCAGGGAACCTATGTGGGTCCATGTGGGTCCCCCCTCCCTAACCCTCAGCCTGGAAATTGCCATGAGACAGTAAGGCAGAGAAATCATAAGGCTGACCGTATGTATTTCCTATCTCTCAGGAATCATCTTTCGTTGTCTGGATATATCATGTCTTAGGAATGGTTGTTTCCTATAGTTTGTTTGTTTAGTTTTATTTTTTGTCTGTTTCTTTGTTTTAAATGGGAGAGTAAATTCTGTCTCTGTTACTCCATCTGGGCTGAAAGCTGGTCTTTGCCTTTGGTAGATCAATGTGAGGTGCTGTGTGGAATCTCTGGGAAACTCAAAAGGAGAATCCTGGGAGAAGTCCTGTCTTTGTCAGGTCACTGTTCTCCTTTGGAGAATAGTTTTGGCTTGTGGCTGGCCCTGATGGACTAAGCCTCTACCCACTAGATACCACATGAGCATGTGGCCCATCCTTCCCATTGTGACTGGCAAAACCACACATTCAGCCACATCCAATAGCAGCACATGTTCAAGTAGTACAGGTGGGACTGGGCCAAGCAGATGCTGGTAGCTGATGAAAAGTATCTGAGCAAGCCACTGAAGCTCTGAGTGTGCCTATTCCTACACTGCCACCTCTTCCTCCATCTACCCCGTGGATGCAGGGAAAACTGACGGAGGAGGAAACAAGATGAGCTTACAAAACTTCCGGATATGTTGGTGCCCACTCAAAGAAAACAGCTGTAGCATTAGATCTCTGTTCAGAAGTGCCCCTGAGAAAGAGAACAGAAATCCCACCAGTGGTCAGCACTTCAAGCAGTACAGTTTGTTCATCTACTTTGCTTAGAAAAAGACAGAGCTTGAAGCAAGGCTGTCAGTAATTCATGTGCTTTACTAATGGTTGGCCAAATGGTCAAAAACTTGAAAGGGGTAAGATTCAAGGATTGATTATAAGAAAGTTTAGGAAAAAAGCTTTGTTCATAGGACTCCTGGAATGAGCACAAAATATGAGAATATTTATGTTCCATGTGGATATTTATCAAGCTTCTATCAGTGGTCAGGTAGATAAGATGGCTCATTGTGTGGATGCTAAACAAGTCTTTTTCCCACAGTGACACAGAGTTTGAGCACTGGGCTTATGAACAGGGCCTGGTGGACTAGTTAGGGCTTGACAAGGCTTAACCACATGGACTCACCATGACTAACTTGGTTATTGGTTAGCTGGTTACTAACAGTCTGCAGAAGGGTTATGATTTGTCTTCCTGGAACAAACATTCCTAGTGGAAAAAGGATCTCCACCAACCAATCATTTATAAGAATGGAGGCCTGCAGATCTTACGTTTCTTAATTTGCATGTTTGTTTCTTTGCTCCAAGAGTAGATACCTGGTGAACTTGGCCATAGCAGAGATATCTTGCTGCCTGGATGATCAAAGTGTCCAGAGATGTGTGTGAGCTGAAGGCAGCTACAGAAATAAATGAGTCAAGTCTTGATGCATTGTCTTTGCACAGGTTTCAGTGTTTATCATGCTGATGGGGGTGTGGCAGTGTAGCTCTGTGTGTGTGTGTGTGTGTGTGTGTGTGTGTATGCATATGCAACTTGAAGGTCAACAGCTCACCTTTCTGGCAAGCTGGGGAAGCTGAAAGCAAGGAGTCACTATGGAGGTCTCAGAGGGGAGGAAGAGAGTATGGGGGATTTTCCCTCATATGTTTAGGCTCTAGCACAGTTTCAATCACAGAGCAGAAAGAGAGAAAAGAAGAGAGAAAAGGAGTAGAGAATGGATCTATATATCCCTTGAGGGGTCTCAGAGATAATCCATCCCATCCCCAACCATTCTGGGGCTTTCTTCCTTGGCATCCCCAGGTGGCAGCCACCTAATTTTTTATTATGTATAAATATAATTCTAACTAAAATTTGTCATGTGCTTACAATTATGAGGTACATTACTTTCAGTGCATTAACCACAATATAAACCTAAAAACCTGAGAGGGCTAAGTATTATTATGAATATGTACCAATAAAGAAAGTGAGTTTTTGGTAACTTTCTCAAAGTCAGAGGCAGGAAACGAAGCTAGATATATATTGTTCCAAAGTCTAAACTCTCGACCACTGAGCTGCAACTGTTCCAATACATTACAACCTCACTCTTGTACCTCACGGCATGTGAGGTACCCATGAGATACTGTTAGCTGGAGTTGGCTGTTGGAACATTTCCCATGTCGAGTAGAAAGCTTCCTCCCGTAGCCCATGGGCCCTGTTTGGTGTCCCCTGCAAGAGCAAAGGCTTCTGAGAACTCTTCTCCTCCCTCTTCCTCATAACCATCCCATACCTGATTGAAGATGGCTCTTCTGGGCCACAGTATGCCAGGACCCATCTGGACGCCCTACACTGGGTGTCCTTGCTGAGGAAGCTCAAGTTCCCAGCGTCCTCAGAATGTGGCTCACGGGCCAAGCAGGGTGAGTTTCAGGATCATTACCTCCTGTCTAGACACTATACTGTTATTAATGCCATTTTGCCTCACACTGGCCCTTTTTTGGCAAGAGAAATTCTTCTGCTGCTCAGACCTGCCGGCCTGAGTCATGGTGGACTTAGCTCAAAGCAGGAAATGGAGTGAGAGAGCAAGGCCAGTGAGCTCCCCAGGGTCTGGCCTGGGTCAGGCCTGATTCTGGCACCTGGACAGGAAGGTAAAGGAGGGAAGCTGCACAGACTGGGGGCCCCCTGGTTTGCACAGGCAATGCTGGGCAGTCTTCTTTTCCAGAGTGGAGGCTGTGTGTGTATAGTGTGTGTGCAGGTGTGTGTAAACACGATGGGGTGGGCCCATCTAGAGCAGCTGTGAGCCCTGTCTCTCTGGGCCTTTCTGTTTTCTCTCTGGGAGAGCCAGACTCATGTCACGGGCAAAACATCTTCTAGGCTGAGAGGAGCGCTGCATGTGAGCCGGTTCCCAGCCTTCCCTGCATCCCTTCAGCTCCAGGGCAGGGGGATGAGCAGGAACCTGGGGGACCACAGAGCAGGCTCTGGTGCCTGCAGTGAGCCAAGGACAGTCACAGAGCCCCAGGCCTAGGTACCACTAGAGCAGGTTCTGACCCCCTCTGCTGTGTGCTGGTGGCTGCTGCTCTCCAGTAACTCGCTGCTCACACAGAGCTCCTGCTAATTGTCTCAGATTTACTCCTAATTAAGACTTAATGGGGCTCCTGATGGACAGCAGAAGAATGAGGGCAGAGAAGGTCTTGGAGACTCTGTCTGACCTTCCCACGTCCCCAGATGGGGCAAGGAGGGGGAGCCTAAGTGTATTCAGTGGGAGAGGAAGACAGTGCCTCACTCTGTCCTTCTGCCCTGTGTGCAGTCCAGATCCCACTGTGGCCTCCAGGAGGCGGTCTGAGAGCCGTAACCCTCAGAGAGCTCTCGCTGTCTCCCTGCCAGGCCTCTCTCCTGGAGGGAGGGATGGAGACCCGTGTTCTATCTCATCACATTCATTTCTGTTTCTAAGCATCACATTTGGCAGCCTGGTGTCTTGCCTGTCACTGGAAAAACCTTTGCTGCTTTGTCGACAGCACAGTGATGTTACATGTGGCAGTAGAAAGAGGCCTATGTTAGAATCTCAGCTGTGTGACCATGGGTAAATTACCTGACTTCTCTGAGCGTTGTGCTTCCTATCTGCCAACTGGGGAAACAGACGCTGCCCAAGCGTGGAATGTGGCCCAGTGTCTTACATCTCTCATGCCGGCTAGCATCTCAGAGTTGTCTGTCATCGTGACTGTTGTGGGAGGCAGGGTCCCTAGAGAAGGTGGACATGAGGCTGGTGCCAGGGCAGGGGTATTAAGAGCCTGTGTTTGTGGCCTCTGTGTTCCTCTAAGGGGTGCGGGTTGGGGTGCCTTGATGCTGGGTAAATCCAGCCTTTGGAGGAGTTGGGCTGGAACTGGAAACAGATTCACCCCTGGGCAGGCTGCATGGGCAGACAGCTGAGCTGTCCCAGAGTTCTAGACTGGGCCCCCTGGCACCTGAGAACACGGATGCACGTAATTACTCTGAACTTGTGACCTGCGCACTCTCGCCTTCTCTTGATGACACAGAGGACCTGCTGGGTTCCAGGCCTGGCCCTGCCCCAGAGACACTGGATGTCAGGTCTCACCTCTAAACTGAAGGACAGCTCCCCATTCTGGGATCTCTGCTCCAACCATCTCAGGCTGGGTCTTTCCCCTGGCCATGGCGGGTGTGGGGTCACCACCAGGATGGGGAGCCACCCAGACAGGTGTCTGGGGCTCCCATCCTGCATTGCCTTGGTTGGCTCTGCGGAAAAGGCCAGATTTTGTGTCAGAGGAAGAAAGGGCACGGCTCAGGAACCAGACAGACTCTGTTTGGAGCTCTAGTCCCGGTACTGGGTAGGTCACATACCCTTTTGGGACCTCAGTCTCTTTGTATATAAAACGAGTCAAAATTCTCCACCTGATCAGAGGATTTTTTTTTTTTTTTTTTTTGGTGCTGGGGTTTGAATTCAGGACCTTGCACTTGCTAGGCAAGCACTCTAACCACTGAGATAAATCCCCAACCCCTGACCAGAGGATTTTTAGGATATTAAACTACTCTGTGATACCATCATTGTGGGTACGTGTTGTACAAATCCACAGCATATGCAGCACCAAGAGTGCGCCCTGCTGTAAACTGTGGGCTCTGGGTGACAACGGTGTGCTCCTGTAGGTTCGTCAGGTGTGACCAGTGGGCCACCTGGTTCAGAGTCTTGATGATGGGGGAGGCCGTGTGTGTGTGTGTGTATGTGTGTGTGTGTGAGAGAGAGAGAGAGAGAGAGAGAGAGAGAGAGACAGGGGCCATATGGGAACACTGTACCTTCTGCTCAGATTCACTATGAGCCCAAAACTGTTCTCAAATATAAAGTCTATTAACCAACAAAAACAAGACCAAGTACAACCAAATGATGGATGTTATGGTTTAGACCTAAAGTATCCTCCAAAATCTCATGTGTTCGGAGGTGGGGCTTTTGGAAGGTGAGTGGATCATGGGAGTGCTATACTCATCAATGGATTCATCCACTGAAGAATCCATAGCTGAATGTGCTGTTAGGAGGTGGGGCCTGGTTGGAGGAGGGTCATTTGGGAGTGTGACCTGAAAGGGTGTGTTCTTGTCCCTGCTCCTCCCTCTGTCTCTCTCTCCTGGCTGCCAAGATATGAGCAGCTTTCCAAGATGTAAGCTGCCAAGCCCTTCCACCACAATGTTTCTGCCTTGGAGTCAGCTGACCATGGACTAAAGCCCCTGAACTATGAGCCAAAATAAACCTCTTCTTTAAATTGCCAGTGTCTGGTATCATGTCCCAGCAATGGGAAACTGACTAACACAGTGGCATTATAAACATAATGATGAATAATAAGTACTAAAGATTTTGAACTTGTATGCTGCTTTAGGTTAAAAAAATAACAACTCTTTTGCTCCTGGGATTGTTGGGAGGAGTGAAAATAATGTGTACCAAACCCCTGTCTCACAGGGAAGACATAATAAATAACAGTTCTATAGTTGTTAAGTCCCCACACAGCCCTCCCACCTGTCAGAGATGACACAAGAGCGCAAGGATGAATAGATATGGAAATCTGTGGGGTTCTGCATGCCGTTTTTAGTTAGAACGATAATGACAATAGTATGCACATGAAGTTCCCTAATACATTGTGTTCTGTGAGTGTGTAAGCTTGGGGGCCCTGGGGCAAGCACTGGCACATCTGGGTGGCTCTCTCTGTTCCTCCCTCCCCTCCCCCAATCACTGCTCTTCCCTTTGGAATGTTCCCAGTCCAGGAACACGCTGTTGATCAGCTGCAGAAAGGAGTCTGGAGGCTAGAGGGGAGATTTTTGTCTTGCTAAGTCCCCACACTCCGTGGGGAGCGGCCAATTAGAGCCCAGCACAGAGAGATAAATCACTGTCATACTGGGCTCACGGGCCTCTGGGCCAGGCCGGCTCCCAGGGAGGCAGGCATAGATCACGCTGCTGTCGCCCAGCCAGGAGGGGAGGTGTCAGGGGGTGGGGTGCCACGGGCCGAGGGGCACAGGTTGTGATCATTGGTTAGGAGCCAGGAAGTCAGAGCAGGGCTTGAAGAAGCCTTCAACTCTTCACTGCTTGAGTATCAGGGCAAGGGAAGTCATAAATTCCAACATGCCAGCAGTCCAGCACTTTGGAGCAGCTTCTAAAGGAGCCGCAGGATTTGTGCTTCTCCTGTGAGGCCCTGCTCCCTTTGTACCTTATTTTCCTATAATTTTGGGGAGATGTTAAAGACCAAAAGTCAAGAAAAAAGTCCAGATTTTAACTTGATGTGATTGCATGTTAGAATGCTCCCTGGGTGGGGGGCATGTTGGAGTTGAGCCTCGACCCCTCCCCATCTCATCAGCCTCAAGATTCAGTGCTTCATGTACTCCTTCACTCATTCATTCATTCCTCAAAAAATGACACTGAACTAGTCAGAATTCTAGAAACTAGGGAGGAACATGGCTAAGACTGTTATCTTTACAGGGCATCTGTTATCTTCACAGGAGGCCTTGTGGTGGGGCTGAGGAGAGGTCCTGACTCAGATAAGAGGGGATCAGGGAAGGCTTCCTGGAGGAGGTAACTTTTAGGCTGAGACCCAAAGGATGAGTAGAAGCTGGTAGTTGAGGGTTAGAGTGTGATGTAGGTGAGAATGTTCCAAGCTGGTTGTGGGGGGGCATCGTGTACAAAGGCTCAGCAGAGACAGCGAGTGTGGTGGGTTTGTTGAGGCTGACATGAGAGTAGAGGGAGACACTGGACACGTATCTGGGGGCCAGGGAGTGAGGGGCTGTTATTGCACCCTGAGGAGTTGGGACCCAAGTCTGAGTGCAGCAGAGAGCCACTGATGCACCTTAAGCAGGGAAGTGTGAAGTGAGAGAACCAGATTTGAGCTTCCCAAGTCTTGAGGCTGCTCAATTCCCACCAAAAGGCTGGGCTGGAGGCTGCCACGGTGGCTCAGGGGAGAGTGGCAGTGGCCTTCCACATGTGTCCCCCAGGCCAATCTCCCTGTTCACAGCACTGTCCTGCACCATGGGCCGTGGGCGGTAGTGCCCTCTCCTGCCCAGCCCGCCTCACCAAGGGGTGCGCCTGCAGCAGAGCTGCTGCTCTGGCCTACACTCACTGTCGTGAAAGCCCGGGGTTTTCTTTGTTCCTCCCAGACCGGCTGGAATGTGAGACTAGTGGGGCTGAGTCATGTTCCTGAGATCCTCCAGGAACAGAAGTTCGGGCTGAAGGGAAGGCAGGGGAAGGCCGGGACCTCGGCCTGTCAAACCCCCGAGAGACCCTGGGTCTCATCGAGTGAGAGGTGCAGAGGGGCCCCGCTTCTCAGTGGCACTTTACAGAGCGAGCAGGACGGAGTGATCGGAACCCTTGGGCACTGCTGCTGGGAATGAAAAATGATGCAGCCACTATGGGAAACAGTAAGCTGTTCTTCAGGAAACTGCTGCAGAATCACCAGAGGCTCTAGTAATTCTGCTTCTGGGTATACGCCTTGAATTGAAAGTGGAGTCTTGAAGAAGTGTTTGTACACCTGAGTTCACAGCAACGTTATTCACAGGAGGCAGGAGGTAGGAACAGCCCAGATGTGGGCTGACAGATGATGGATGAACAAGATGTGGGTTGTCTGTTCAGTGGAATATTGTTCAGTCTTGAAAAGGAAGGAAGTTCTGAGACGTGCAACCATCTGAATGAACCCAAGAACATCGTGCTGTGTGAGACAAACCGGTTAGAAAAGGACAAGCACTGTATGATTCCTTGTACATGACATACAAGAGCAGTCACATTTAAAGAGGCAGACAGTAGGAGGGCAGGTTCTCAGGGCTGGGGGGGGGGTTGTTTAAGAGGTACAGCAGTTCAGTTTTGCAAGACAAAAGAATATCCAAAGCTCTGCCTTTCTGGGGGGAGCAGGAAGCAAGAAAGGCCAACTGAATGAAGACTCCCCACATCTGAGCTGCCTCTGGCAAGGCCCCTGGCTCCCTGTACCCTTCAACTTGTTGGGGGATGGTGGGGACGCAGAGAGGCAGCCAGAAGGGGAGAGGGAGGAGAGGAATCTAGGCCCCACCTGGGTGAGGATCATCACCACTGTGTCCCCTGACTGTGCCTTCTCCATACACACAGATTCCCTCTCCTCTCTGCACATATTTATAACTGCCTCCTCTCTTGATACTAATCCTGGCCTATTTTTTCTCCATAAAACTAGCCAGGAGGCCAAGAGGTGAGAAACATGTTGTTGCTTTGAGCCCTACACCCATCTAGGGGATCTCTGCCTTCTTCCTCCACCCGCTCTCTCCCTGGAGGCATGCTGGAGGCAAGGCATGGATAGGATGCTGGGTGTGAAGCCTTTTCCTCTCCCAGGGGATGTTAGTGTGGACAGGGAAGGCTGCTAATGCCATTGATTTCCCTGTTGCTCAAGTATGGCTCTATCCCTCCCTTGTCCCCCTTTGGTGAAAGCAGATGGACCCACAGGGGACCCCTTGGCACAGGCCTGTTGGCAGCATATCCCAGTGGGCTGACAGAGGGCACCAGGGGCTTGAGTGATCCCTCATCTCAGGGGACCGGCCCTCCGCCTCAGCCTGCCTCTGCTCCCTGGCTCCCTCCTCTGTGTGTCTGTGCTCCTGAGGCTGTGACCATAGCCCTTGCAATTGAATTCCTCGATGCTCTTGGTGTGTTCGATGTGCCAGGGTTTGCTGAGCTTTGGAAATCTCTCGCAGAGGACTGGTGGGTACACACAAGAGAGACAGGCAGGAGGACAGGTGGTGGTGGGGATGGCAAACCTCCTTCCTCAGAAATAAGCTCAGGAAACAAGCTGAGGAAGGGCCCTCCTCCTTGGCAAGGCCTCCTCTGGCCACCCTGGTCTTCACTGGGTCCCTCTTGAACTCTTAACCTGCATTCCCCTTAATCTAATTCTTGATCACTGTTGGCTTATATCACTGACACAATGCAGAAGTTATTTTATTGGACAAGGCTAGACCCCTTAACCAAAAGATAGACTTTTTGAGGTGAAACACCATTTCTTTTTCTTTCTTCTTTTGGTTGAGACAGGGTCTCCCTATTTAGTTCAGGCTGGACTTGAACTTATTGTGTAGCCCAGGCTGGCCTTGAATTTGTCACAATCCTCCTGCCTCAGCCTTCTGAGTGCTGGGATTAAAGGCCTTCACCACCATGCCTGGCAAAACAGCATTTCCTATTTGATTTTTATGGCAAGATCTCAAAGAGGGTCTTTGTTTTTGGAAAAATGTTGAGTTGACCAGGTGGGAATGTGGCCCACAACTGCAATCCTATCTTCTCAGGAGGCAAGTTTGAGGCCAGCTTGGGTAAACAAAAAAATATAAAGGGCTTGGGGTGTAACTCAGTGATAGAATGCAGCTAGACTCAACCCCCAGTTGCAAAACAAACAAATAAAATTGTAGTGCTCCATTGATTTCCCATAGACTTCTTTTGATTTTTCATGGCCAAATCATTTACTTTGCTGGTAACTATTGTGTGATGACGCTGTTGATTTTCTCTTCTTTATTGTAATTCATCTCCCCTAGATTCTTATTTTTTCCAGTAGCTCTGAGGGTGATTTAAACACTTGCCTAACATTGATTTCATCAAACGTCATTTGATGGGGGCAGCTACGCAATTTTACGTTGTGGTCAGTTCACGTGGTGTTTTGTGTGTGTGTGTGTGTGTGTGTGTGTGTGTGTGTGTGTGTGTGTTGGTAACAACCTACAGTTCGTGGGGACTGACAAGGGCCTCTGACACACAGGTTGGATCAGACAGAGAGAGGCTAGGGTTAAGTCAAAAATGTGCAGAAGTGAGGGACGAAGGTTAAAGAGTGGATGGTTTGTTGTGAGGATTTCTGTGTTGTGTTGATCTGCGTTTCTCAGCACGGCCTGTGAGAAGTGGAAAGTAAATGCTTCCAGAAGGGACCCCGTGCTGCCCGTCTGACCCTTTGGTGGAGGTTCTGAGTGTGCCCTTGCCTTTCCTTTAGTTTTCTTTCCCTACGGTCGCAAGGGAGGGGAAGTGTATGAGGAGGAGTGCCCAGGGTTGAGGGCTCATGAGTGGGAGTTACAGGCAGTGGGTTTCACTGGTCTAAGGAAGCACTTTCTAACAAATAGAATTGCTAAGCTGGGTAGGCTGTCTTAGGGGGTAATGAGCTTTCTGTCACTTGAAGTATAAACCTGGGAGGAGATGAGGGGAGGTAGGAAGGAGAACTTCTGTGGTAGGTGGGAGGTGGGGCTGGATTCTTCCAGATCTTAGGGTTTATTATTCTACTTTTTTCTGTACTGTGTAACAAATTCCTGCCGACAGGACTGGCTTTTTTTTTTTTTTTTAATTCATCTCTGACCCCAAACACCTTGTAGATAAAGAGAGAACAGCTTGGCTGAGAATGAATGAGTGAAGGTGTATCTGACTGGGTGGTGAGACCACTGAGTGAATGAACCTGTTCTTAAGTTCTGTGCGGTCCTCAACACACTCTCTGGACTCCAAAGCCAAGGTGAAACTTCCTCTCATGGGAGCCTGAGTGGAAGATGATGCCCTGGAGAAAGAAGACGGGAGGAAGGCCCTGGAAAGAGGGGTGGCTGGGTGATTTATAAAGGGTTTTTTAATGTATTGCACTCTTACAGTCACTCTTAATCTTGAGCGTGTATGTAAGTCATCTGGGAGTCTTTAGGAAGTGGTACTGTCTGTCTCTCACCTCTGCAGACTTTGCTCTAATTGGTCTGCGGTGCTGGGCAGCAGGATGGTTTAGGGCTCCCAGGTGATTCCAATGCATGGCCAAGGTTGAGCGTCGCTACTGACTGTGGGCCAGGTGCCATGTACTGAGTTTCTCATTTAATCCCCACAATGAGCTCCCAAGTTAGGTCACTGGCTCTGAGCGTGGGCCTTGAACCAGCCGGACCCTGGGGAACTTGTGTTAGAAATGCACATTTCCGAGCTTCCCTCTGTACTTAGGGATGAGAATCTCTGGGACTTTGTGTTTTAACCCCTCTCTGGCTGGTTCTGAGGCAAGTTCAAGTTCAAGAACACAGGGGGAGTTGCTTGGGAACCCCCATTCATCTGTGAGGCAGGCAGATTTAGTTACTAGCTCAAGGGAACATGTGGAGCCAGAGTCAGGGCAGGGATGCAAATCCAAGTACTATGCTCTCTCTCTGTTCAGACCTCCAGGTCCTTCCTTTTCACCTGTGCTGCTCTGGTCAAAGCTGAAACACAGCGTACTCCTTGTGGGGTGGTCCCGGGTGTCCCCTGCTAGCCCTTGGTCAATGCTTTCTCCTCCTCTTTGCTTGATAGCAAAGTTAACTCCATCTGGAGCCCGATTGCTCTTGCCCTGGGGAAGCAAAGGGCAGGGCACCCCAGGAATCGTCCCAAAATGGTTTTATTAGGTGCTTAAAATAGCTTCCAGCAGATGGCACGTAGAATGGGGGACTGGAGCAGAGCTGCCTATGACATTTACAAAGTTGTACGTGTTTGTGCAAGCATATGTGTGTGCATGTGTGCACATGGCTCATATACCTACATGTGGGCTGGGGGGCGTTGGTCAGAAAGTTGAGGAACCGAGGAAGGAACAAAAAGGAGAAATAGGGTGGCGAGTCTGAGCTACCCAAGACTGAAAGGGAGAAGGGCTTTGGACTAGGTTTCCGTGGCACTGGGGTGAATCCTCTGTCCTCGTGGGCACCTGCGGGTCAGGCAGGTGTTAGTGTGGGAAGAGGAGCACTCATGTGGCTCCACAGGTGCAGAGTCCATGGAGCTGGTGTGGGCGAGTGTGGAGGAGTCTCAGGAAGCTGTGGGATGTGATGGCTAAAAGCTGGAACCTTTGTGTGAAGGTTAAGAGCTGACACAGGAGCCCTTGCTTTGTGACAAAGGCCCTAAGTCCTCCCTTCAGTGTCCTTACTTTAAAGGAAGTGTCTCTGTGTGTAAATCCGAATCCCATCCAGGTGCAGAGATGGTAGATGTTCGTCAATCTAATTTTCCCTGGCAGACCCTCTGATTGTTGTGGGTGGCTCTGTTTCCCTTGGCAACTCTCAATTGCAGGCTTGAATCCTGCAGCTGTGAGTATAATTCTCAGACCTTCAAATATACTAGTTCTTGACCTTTCTGAGTTTTGGACCCATTTCCAAATCTTATTAAATCCAAGATGCCCTCTCTCCAGAAAATTTCATATATACATAAACAGAGAAATTAGCCAGCAACTTACAGAGGTCCAGGACTCTCCATCTTTGGGGCCCTGGGAATAAGGGCCATCTGTCTACTCCCTTCAGCTCTTCAGTCAGCCCTGTCTGAGACCTGGTTTCAGTCCCCCCCCACCACCACTCACTGTAAAAAGAATGGAGATAATGATGCCTGGGCTTAGAAAGCAGGGGTCTGATCCAGATGCTCCTTGAGGGTGGCTTCAGCTGGGAACTTTGAGATCTTACCAAACTATGGCCTTTGAGTTCTGGAAGAGCCACGCATGTATTCTTCAGCCGTGTGTCCTCTGTTTTGGTTGCTCCACCCCCAGGAACCCCAGGATTGCTCTGTTGGAGATTGCTCCTGCCTACCACATGTGCGGCTCCTCATCAGGACAAGCGATACTGTTCCCTTCTTATGCTCTAATTGTTCCTGTCTGGCACCACCCCCGAGGGCAGTGTGCCCACCTACTTCTTTGTTCTTTGCGTAGAAGGCAGGGCATGAAGTGAATAGAGCATGGTAGTTTGGGATTAGGAGACCTGGGTTCAAGTTCTAGCTCCACTCTTATTGATTGTGTGACCTTAGGTACATTATTTAAATTTTCCAATCCTCGATGGGGTAATAATAACCTGTTTGGCCTAAGTCATTAAGATATTACTATGAGTAAATGAGAAAGTAGTTTTATCAATGAGCTCGGACATATGCCACAATAGGGTATCCATTATTCTTTTTATGTGTACATGTGTGTATGTAGCACTGGGGATTGAACCCAAGGCCTTCACACTGAGCTACACCCCCAGCCCTTTTACTGTTTTTAAATTCTGAGACAGAATCTCTTGCTAAGTTACTAAATTCCCCAGGCTGGTTTTGAACTTGTGATCCTCCTGCCTCAGCCTCCCATATGTATTATTCTTACCACATAGGTTGAGATTGGCTTCTTTCTTCCCTCCTCACAAGCAGACACCCTGGCCCTTTTTGATTCCTGAGGGTGGCAACAAGTGGAAGAATAATTCCTTAGCATTTCCTCAACCTACTGGTGTTCTCTTGTTGCCAAGGAAGCCACCATTTTTAAACAAGAGCTCTAAAATGTCCTGAAGGAAGACGCACTGGGTTGCCTTTTGTGTGCATAGTGCTGGCAGTGGGGTCAGGGGATGTGATGGTTGGCAATTTCTACAAAGGACAGAGGCACTCTGGGTTCTTTGTCTAGGGACTGCAGAAAGGGGACTTTAGAGGAGCACAAGGGTGCACAGCAGTGGCGGAGGTGGTGGTGGGGCACAGACTTGTGATCGTGACAGGGCCAGGGAGGTCAGCAGGGAGCAGAAACAGCCTTTGGATGAGGACAAAAGGGGACTGGCTCAGGAGAGCTTTGTGGGATAAGAATGAGCCACATGGCTACAAGGAGACGGGGCCGCGTTTCCTAACTGATGCTATGAAAGAGGCCTGGTAGCCAGATGCAGCAGTGATGGGGGACCCCTGCCTTCCAGACAGACACCTGCTTGGTGCACACTCCAAGTTTCCTGCTCCTGGTCTGCCAGCTGACATCTGAGCTCTGAAGCAAAGGAAGCCTGGGGGCAAAGGCTGATCTGGTCTTAATTCTCACTCATAAAGAAGAACTGAGTGGTGAGCAGAGTGATCAGAACCCCTGGAGGAAGCAGCTGTAGAATTTTAGATTTGATGGAATCAAGGAAACGGAAAGGTGACGGTGCTTGGTCAGATTCGTGCCAAAGCATGTCCCAAAACTTCAGGGAAAAGAACCGTCAGCTGCAGTTCTCAAGATAATATCGTTCAAGAGGTTTCAATACCAAAGTCCTGAAAATGAAGTCAGAAATTATCCTGAGGATTTTTTTTTTAAAGAGGCCACTATCTAAAAATAAAAGTGGCTGCACAGGGAGCTCTCTAATGCACATATTTTAGAAGTTCTAATGTTCTCAAAAGTTTTTGACATACTTTTAAAGTATATGAATTTGAATACAGTAAAGCAGACTGGTTGCGACAGAGCCCTTGGAATCAGACAGCATTTGAATCTTGACTCTGCCACCTACCAGCTGTGTAAAGTTGACATCATTTAACCTTGCTGAGTTCTAATATTTAAATCTCTCATATGGGGATAATGGTATCTACTTTCTAAGGCAGCAGTGAGTGAAATGAAATGGTACCCATGAAGTCTGCTATGGTGGCTAGCATGCAGTGGTGCTGAGTCTATGTAGACATTCCTGGCATCCCACAGAAGACAGGAGAGGCCCTTGAACAAAGGGAAACTTCTAAGAATAGTGCAAGTGGGTCAGAACCACATAGGATAGGCTGAAGGACAGGTGATCAGACACTTGTGGTACTCACGAGGAACCCACAAGGCTCCTTTGGTAAAACCACCTGGAGGAAAGGTAGATGTCACGGCCGGCAGAAGGGCAGGATAGTGACTTGCTCCTGTCACTGCTATGTCCCTGAGAATGACATGCTTTGACAACAATTCAGATGGCGTTGAGGCCAATAAACATCTTTCCTGATGCACTGCAGAGCTTACAGGCATCATGGCAGAGACTGGCTCAACTTGAACTACTTTGGGGAAAGGGAGAGGAGTGAGAAGCCTGCTCATGAATACTTTCAGCTTCATTTTACAAAATTAGGGAAAAGGATGGACTCAGAAAATATAGAGGTGTGTTTAGCATCCAGCCCTGGAAAAGTGCCAGAAGCCCTTTGAGATTATGACTGCAGTAGTCTCCTAATTGATCACCCCACTTTTGCTCTCGTGCATCCCAAACACTTATGCTATTTTCTCAATCTAGCAGCCAGATGGATTCTGTGCCATATCCACCCAGCACAGCTCACACCCCGGTGGCTCCCCTCTTCCTGGAAGGCAAAGGCAAAGTCCTTACAGTGGCCCATGAGGCCCGACAGGATTGCTGCTGTTGCTGCTGCTGCTCTGACCTCGTAGCCACTCTCCCCCTTCCACTCCAATCCCACACACAGACCTCCTTTACCTTGGCTGTCACCCTTGCTGTTCTCTTGGCCCGAGCCCCTTCCCTAGACTGCTTGGCTTTCTCCTCTAAGTCTGCTCAACGAGACCATTCGTGAGCACTCTATTAATCCCCTCTGACCCTGTCTCTCTCATCCCTGACTTTTCTCTCCGAGGTACTTATTATGACCCAACATGTTGCATATTTTTACTAATTTCTCCCCCTCATCAACTTTCTCCTCTCACTAAAATGCAAGGCCCCTGGGCTGAGCAATTTTTGTCTGTATCCCTAGTTTCTAGTTGTGTCCTTTATGTATTTGTTGCTTCCAAAGGAGGAAGGAAGATCCCTTGGGTAGCCTCAGAGAGCTCACTACCCTAGTGTGACCACTGCCCCAGTTTTCCCAGGACCAAGAGAGTTCCTGGACACAGGACTTCCAGTGCTATGACCAGGAAAGTCCCAGTTGGATATCTACACTAGACCAGCTAGGCATAGTCTCTTCTACTTCTGTGACACAGGGACCAGACCGAGAGTTCCTAGGCATGTCACAGGCTCACTAGATCCTCATTTTGACACAGCATTCCACAAACTCTGCCTTGATAGCCCTGCAGATGAGATGCAGGAATGTGGGCCGCAAGATGGTATATTTAGGTGGTTTGTAGTGGCTGAGCAGCCAGACATGTTGATTAATGGGTGAGTGTCAGGCTGTGGGGAAAGGAAAGGCTGCAGTGGGGACCACAGAACTGTCTCCTGGCTCCGGGCTGTTCCACAGTCTATCTGACCCATGGATAAAGATGCAGAAGGCAGGATGGAATTTCCCAGTGGTATCAGTAGGGAGGGAACACGAATATTTTCAATAACTGGGCTGGGCACTGAAATCATTTCAATAGATTGGAAGGACAGACCCTAGTAGCAGCTTAAGATTCAAACAGAAACAGAGGGGCACAGTGGTTCACACTTGTGATTCCAGCAAATGGGGAGGCTGAAGCAGGAGGTTGACAAGTTCGAGGCCAGCATGGGCAACTTAGTGAGACCATATCTAAAAAAAAACCAAAAAAACAAAAAAACTGGGACTATAGCTCAGTGTTAGAGTGTTTCTTGTCCTCAGTATTTCAGAAAAAAGGAATTTAAACAAAACAAATACTGTTTTCTGTTTAGGATTTAAGAAATGATAGCATGTTAAATGTATAAAAGAGGTCAGGCCTAATTGCATTTTGAATGTTACAAACCTGCCATGTTTAGTTGACACAGCCTCTGTCTAGAGTGAAAGGTGATGACAAGTGCCATATGGGTTGTGCTAATAGAGCCTTGTCGGGTTGGGGAGGCCCCCGTGCTCCATCCTGGTGGAGCCACACCAGAGCCGTGTGTCTGGCCTCGTCCAGAGAGAGCTGCTCCATTCCCGCCTATTCTAGGACCCAGCGACCCACTGAGGGGGTCTTCCTCCCTCTCCCTGTCCAGCAGTCCCTGAAACAGCCTCCCACACTGTGCAGAAAAGAGGCCATGAGCTCTTCTGCTCCTCTCCCCAGCTGGCCTTGCTTAGTTCTCTGGGGGAAGCCAACAAGTTCAGGACGCGAGACTCAGCTGAGAGACAGAAAAGATCCCCGTGACTTTTCCCTCTGAAGAAGAGATTCATTTTCAAGGACTCAGGCTGCGGGGAGCTACATGGTAACTGGGCGGAAGCAATGGGGACAGGGGCCTGGGAGCCAGGGCAGCCTCCGCAGGCTCAGTGACTTTCCCTTTCCCAGGGAGCGCCTCGGAGAGGAGTCTGAGGGAAGAGGGGTAGATTAGAGGAACAGATGTCCTGGGGACCCGGGACACTTGGCCTGCCCACCTTCCAAACTCAGGTACATTTTCTAGTGTTTGAGCTAGAAGGACCTGGGGCCTCCACATCTGCTGTGGTCGCTTTTTAGGCTGCTGTGACCCAGCCTGGCGTTCTTTAGGAAGCTGTGGGGCGGCAGTGGGGTTTGTGATTCCGAATCATAACAGGGCTGTGGCTCTTATTTAAGGGCACAGAACCTTCATTCTCCATGTCACAGCTGCTGATCAATCGATTGATCAGTCATGATAAAGGAAAGGGGTGACTCTGACTCCAGCTTTGTGTGGTCAGCCCAGACCCTGCTAAGTCCACAGGATGGCTCCAGTCAACTGGCAGTCCTGAGCAGGACAGCTGTTATGATTCCCAACTCATTCAGAAAGAATCCCGAGAAGTGTTAGGAGCAGCTGCCAGGGTGTGGGCAGGGGAGAGGGAACAAGTATGTGGATGTAGAAAGCACCTTTGTGCTCTCTACCACCAAAGGCCACATACTCTGGGAAAGCATCCAGGAAGGGGGCTCCCTGGCCTTAGAGTGGTGGGTCATTAACGTGGAGGCTCAGTGCGGAGGAGCAGGACCATCCTCCAAGCCCTTCTGTAACTCTCTTCTGCTGTCTACCAAAAAGCCAAGGCCTGGAGCAGGTGTGAACAATCCTAGCCACCGCAGGCAGTTGCCCAGTGGTTCTCAAAGTGCTGTCTCCAGTCAACAGGGTCAGCATCATCTGAAAATCTGCTAGAAATGCACATTCTCAGGTCCCACCCAGCTTTTCCAGATCAGAAGGGGTGTGTGTGTGTGTGTGTGTGTGTGTGTGTGTGTGTGTGCTGTTGGTGTTGAACAAGCCCTGCAGGAGGTTTGCAGGTTAAAGTGTGAGACACCCCCACCCAGGAGGAAGAAGGCTTCTAAACCAACTGCTTGCTGACAGACCTCAGAGACCATCTCTGTGCTTACTGAGGAATGCTACCCTCTGGTTTGCTCTCTGAGTTTGGTGAACATTCTCATTCTAGGTCCATGGGGCCTTTTGCTCTGTCCCTGGTCTGGCATCCACCTATGTATAAATTTGCAGTCTTGCTGGTGGCTTAGGATCTGCTTCCAACAAGTCTGCCCCGTGTGTTCTGTAACATGGAGGGAGCACTCCCAGGCTCATGTGTGGCTCCTTGCCAGGATCAGAAACCTATTCCTTTCACCGGTTTATCTCAGAAGCAGAGCACAGTTGCCCAGTGGCCTCTGGCTCTGGCACCACCCCACAGCTGGCCCACAACAGCCCCTCTGCCCTTGGCTCTGTTGGTTTTCCAACAGATGTTCCTTTTTACATTTGGTTCTCTGAAGTCAATTGGGTAAAAAAATACACTACATAAGCAAACCAGGCTCACTGCAGATTGTACACACAATGGAAGGGAAGGATGAATGCAGCAATTTCCTTATCCAAGAGTCCTCCCCTCCTCAAATCCTCTGCCACCCCATGCCCCCCTCCTGCCCCTGAGAGCCAAAGTTCTTGCTGTCTGGATGATTTGCAATTCTCTGCATGACTCTGCCTCTTGGGTTTGTTTAATTAGAAATAGGCTGGGAAGTGCTTCCTATGCACTGGCATGTTAATTGCTTATCAGAGAAGGAGAAAGGGTGACCATGTTTGGTGATGGAAATTTCCACTCTCGCCCCGTCTCTGGGTTTGTCTTCATTTTTCTCTCCCACCCTCTGCTTGCCTTCTGCGCATTCTTCCTTCCTCCCTTTCTTGCTGGTCATCATCAACCTCTCCTGCTCTCTGTCTTTCCTCCCCCAGCTCCCATGTTCACAGCTGTGGGGACTCTCTGGGGGCTGGAGCAGACTCAGAGGCCGGAATTCAAACCAAAAAGGAAACACTTCCCCAGCTCTCGCTTCTCATTTTTATCACACCCCAGGCCCCAGTCCCCTCTGTCACCTCCAGGTTTTGAAATGACCCCAAGTTGAGAGCTCTTTCCTTCAACTCAGTGTGCAAAGGACTCTTTCCTTTCATTTTCTTTCCCCTCTTACTGTTGTTGTTATTATTGTTTATTTTTATTTTTTACAAAACAGGAGAAAAGAGTGAATTGGGTTGGGGGCAGGTGACACGTTTCTCCACAAAGGTACAAAATCGCCTATAGAAAGTCAGTTCCCAAGAGCCCAGGCTGCTGAGATGAGGCGTCCTGGGCATCCCTCTCCCCAGATGTCTTTCAGATCCAGCGGGGGCCACTCCTGCTTTGGGGGTCATCCCCTGAGATGGGAAGGAGAGGCCTCTTCAGCCCTTGCCCAGGAGGGGAACGAGCAAGCAACTGAGACTGTACAAAGAAAGAGATGAGGAAGAGGGCGCATCCTGAGGGCTGAGGGCCTGGGGGCACAGGCAGGGGACAACCAAGCAGAGGCCCAGCAGCCTCTGGGTGTGGAGATGAATGGGGATGTGGGAGGCTCCAGCCAGAGTCCTCCTGTTCCTTGGAGACAGTCCTCAGAATGGCAGCAGAGGACTCCCACAGGTGAGAGGAACTTTTTGGAGGTCACAGAAGTGCCCCCTGGAGCCACAGAGCCCCATCTGTCTTGGTCCAGCTGTCAGGCCTCAAGCACGTGGGCCCATCCACTCTCCTGGCAGGGCATCTAGCCCAGATTGCTTCCTTTTTGGTAAAAAGTAGTCCTAGTTATTTTTCTACTGCTGAGAGCTGTCTGAACTTCAGGAATTTTGAGACAGTGGTGGTGACAGCATCTCCCCTTCCGATGACCTGGACAGCTTCCTCCCTGGATTCCAGGGCAAGACAAGGGGCACAGATACGACCCGGACAGCGGGGGCACTCCAGCTCCAAAGAGCCCAGGCTGGAAGGAGAGGCCACCCACCCACCCCCTGCCTGGGGTGGCCTGTGCCAAGGTGGGCTGCAAGCCCAGCCGCCAGCAGGAGGACGGCGAGAGCCAGGATGGCTATGAGCCCAGGCTGGTCCCCTAGGGCTCTGTGACAAGGAGTGGCCTCTTTAGTCCTGGCCCATACACAAGCCAACTCGGTGTGGGCGTCAGCAAAGGCCACTTGCAGGCAGGCCCAGTACTCTGTGGCCTGTAGGAGGCGGGTGATGTTGTAGCTGTGGGTGCCCCGGGGCAGGCGAGCCAGAGCAGGGGCCCCTTGGCCCCGGAGCGTGGAGGTGCTGGACCAGGTGAGTTTGGTGGAGACTGTGTTGGGTGGGGGAACCCAAGACAGCAGGATGCGGTAGGGATGGGTCTCCTGTACCCGGAGGTTTAGTTCCCGGCCCTTGTCCCTGCCTAGCTGCAGGGGAGCCCTGCCGACCACCACACTGACTGTCTTGGTGTCGGCCCCCACCAGGTTCTGGGCCACACAGGTGTACAGCCCCCCCTCTTCCACAGTCACCCTGCGAAGCTCCAGGGTCCCCTCAGGGTACACCCGGTACCTCCTGCCTGCATAGGCAGGTGTCAGTCGAACCCCGGCTGGAGTGACCCAGTAGATCTCAGGTTCTGGTTCAGCCAGCGCCCGGCAGTGGAGCGCCACAGTCTCCCCGCTGGCCACCTGGAGGCTCGGGGGGAAGCTGCGGGGTGAGATGAGTGGAAGGCAGTGGTCCGTCATCTCCCGGAAGGGCACCTCACGAACCAGTTGGCGCTGGAGGTCTGGTGGCTCCGCGCACAGGGTGGACTGTGGCTCGATGAAGCGGACGCGGGTGCCTGTAGTGTTGGCCCAGCGGATGACGCAGTCGCAGCGGATGGGGTTGCCGTGGAGCCCCACCTCCTGCAGGTTGGGCAGGGACTCCACCGTCTGCTGGTGCAAGGCACTGAGAGCGTTGTTGTTGAGCATGAGGGTCTCCAGCTGGGGCAGGTGGTGGAAGGCGCGGGGGTGCACGAAGGACAGCCGTGGGTTGTTGGTGACATCCAGCTTGGTCAGTTCGGGGAGGTTAACCAGGGCGAACTTGTCAATGGAGACTAGCTCCTCCATGTTGTTGAGCCCCAGCTCTTTGAGGTGCAGCATGTTGGCAAAGTCCCCCGGCCCCACCCGCTGCAATGGGTTCTTGTTCAGGTCTAGAAACTTGAGCCCAGGAACCTGCTCCAGGGCCCGCCTGGGCACCTGGGCCAGCTGGTTGTCATAGAAGGAGAGGCTCTCCAGGCTTTGCAGCCCTTCCAGGGCATAGTCGGAGATCTCCCGCAGGCTCATGCCTGCTAGCACCAGGCTGCGCAGGTTTGCCAGGGGCCGGAAGTTCATGTCCAGAATAGCATCCACTTTGTTGCCGCCAATCATGAGGATCTCCAAGTTGGGCAGCATCTCAAACCAGCGGCTATCAATGGCCCTCAGCAGGTTGGAGTTGAGGTGCAGCCGCAGCAGGTTGCCGAGGCCTGCGAAGGCCTGAGGGGCAATGCGGTAGAGCTGGTTGTGGTTGAGATAGAGCTCCTGCAGGCCGGCTAGCCCAGTGAAGCTGTGGTCCTCCAGCCGGGTCAGCCGGTTCTCCTCCAGGTGCAGGCTCAGCAGCTGCGGCAGGGCCCGGAAGTCGCAGTCTCGGGCATCCGAGAAGCTGTTCTGGGACAGGTCCAGCTCCGTGAGGTTGGCCAGGTAGGCGAGCTCACTCTGGTCCACGCGGACAATGCTGTTGCTCTGCAGCAGCAAGGTCTGTGTCCCTGCAGGCAGTGCAGGGGGCACTGCTGTGAGGAACAGGTCATTGCAGTCCACGGTGGTGGCCTCACGGTAGGACGAGCGCGGTGTATACCAGGGCCGGATCTGGCAGGCACACTGATGTGGGCAGGGCACACGCCAAGGCACCACCGGCACGGCGGCAGTGGCACCAGCCACCCAAGCTAGCAGGAAGGGGGCCACAAGGAGCCTCATGGTGGAGCTGCAGGGCAGGGGAGCACCCACAGAAAGAATCTGGTGTCCTGCTCTTGGAGTTTTGCAGGGTGAGGGTCAGCAACCCTGCCAGGGCCCAGGGAACCAACCTTCTGGGGCAGTCATTCTAGGAGACTCTGCGTAGGCATCACTTGGTGCCTTCCTGGGTGTGGCTTCTCATCCTCGTGCACCAGTGTCTGGCCTGCTCCCTCATTGCCACAGCCCATCAGGGGTAGCCCTGGAAGGAAAGGACGCAGAGTTAAGGTGGAGGCAGGAAGCAGAATCCATCCCTCCATCCAGGCCTCCCCTGTTCCACTCAAGAAGCCAAAGGAGAAGCAGAGGCTCCAGCTCCAGTCTGCTTGGATTCTGCCCTATAGTCCTCAAAGTGTTAGTGTCTTTTTCTACAATGTGCACCTGTGACTATGAATATTTAGGGAAGAACCCTGGAATCACTCAGAGAAAGGGGTGTGTGTGTGTGTGTGTGTGAAGGAGCATGGATGGGCTGGAATTTAGACTTTCTGAGCCCAGAGAGATGAGGACTAGATTCCCTAACCTTTCTTGCCTCTTCCTTCCCTCCCTCCCTGACTCACTGGGTAGATGGAAGATAAAATGATAGTTTCTAGGCATCACTCTGGTGATGTAGGTGGGAAGGGGGATGGTGCAAACAAATGCAGCTTCTAAAATGCGGGATGGAAGCTGGTGCAGTGTACATACCTATAGTCTCAGCTACTTGGGAGGCTGAGGTAGGGGGATGGTGAATTCAAAGCCAGCCTGGGCTGCACAGCAAGACCTCATTTTAAAACCAAACAAAACAAAATATAAAATGGGCTACCCAGGACTGGAGTTGAAAGACAGCAGACCCTGGCCCCGCATCAGCACAGGCTGGTGAAGTGGGGGTGCCCCTGCCCAGGATCTGCCTAGGCTTTCCCTTTCCCAGCTGCTTACCAGGGCTGCCCCAGCAGGAGGTAGAGGGGTTCAGAATCCTGGCTCTAAGCCCCTTGGCCCCACAGGGACCTTCTGTGACTGATATGGCCACTGCTGGCTTCTTTTGATGCCACTCCTCTTGCTCATGGTACACAGACCGTGACAAGCTGCCCCCTCTTATGTCTTCTCACTGTCTCCCAGATACCTCCCTTGTTTGAGACCCAAGTTTAGCCACAGAAAGCTTCACCTAAACCCCTACACCCTGGAGGCTAGAGGGCTGGATTCATCCTTCCAGGGCCCACGCTTCCGCCTCTCATAGTCCTAACCACCTCGAATGGAAAGCGGCGCCAGGCAGAGCAGTGATGGTGAAACTTTTACAGATGGGGTATTCAAACTGTCACCCAAAACCCACTTACTTATCGCAAAATGCCAACACTGCCCCTGTGTGTGCTGTCACCTGATACTCAGCTTCAGGGGTAATGCTGGGTGACTTGGCTCACGCATGCCACAGGCTCACCGCCACTGAGCTGGAGGCTTTCCTTGCTTATTGATGAACCTGTAGCACAGGATTGGTGCTTCCTGAAGGTTTATTGGAGGACTCAAGCTTGTGTGTTTCCAGAAGGAGGCCCCTCCACCCCCAATTTGGAAACCAAGCTACCCAGGTTCTCTCTTAGACCTCGGTGCCAGGCTGCCGAGAAGCAGGGCCTGCCTTGGCCTAGAACCAAAGGTAGAAACAAAAAAAGGCCAAACTCTGGGATCCCTCCTCAGACCAGGTCTGGATCTTGGTTGGAGGTCAGATTCCAGGCAGAGTTTTAGTCACAGGTGTCAAAAAAGTGCACACACACTTGTCAGGCACGCACTATTGGCCAGGCCTCTTCAAAGACTCCCAACATCTCATTCTATTTAGTCCTCATCACAGGCCTACAAGACAGACATTCATACCCCCAGGTCCAGAAGAGGTCAAAGGATTTGGTTCAAGTCAGCAGCAACAGACACAAATCAACCTGGTCTGCCAGTTGTACCTTCTCTTTCCTTCTCAGTCCCTGGCCTCCCCGCCTTCCCTGGGCTCCTGGAGATCTCGGGCGCACTGGTTGCCGCAGTGGCAGGCTGGTGCCCGTCCTTCTTCCTTGGGGTAAGGACTCCTTACCAAGGAGCTGAGAAAGCTCAGAGCTATGTCTCAGACGCCGCTCGGCTGGCCAGAGGGGCTCCTTGTCACCTCGTCCTGCTTCCAAGGTGAGGGAGAAGGGAGCAGTTGGAGCGGTACCCGTCCCCGAGCAGAACAGTGGGCCTGAATACATCTGACTACTTCCCACTTTCCTCAGCAGCTATTTTGGAAGGTGGGAAAAACAACCGTGACTTGAAAGGCACAGAGGTTTGTGTAGGGGTGTGTGCGCTGACACGTAAACCTCAGGGTAAACAAACACATGTGCACACATGCATGCACTCCTGCACACATGTGTGAGGGGAAGCCTGGGGAACCCAGCCATCCAAGCCAGGGATTGGGGGTCTGTGTGGGGGAGGGGATTGGGTGGTATACAGCATGGGTAGACAGGAAGTAGGAACAAGGAAGTAGGGGCCCTGAGATGTTCCCTGTCATGGAATGGGATCCAAGGCCTGTGGCCCTGCCACACTCACACACCAGGGGCCACTGATTCTCACCTAGACCCGGTGTGAGAGATCAGGCCCACTCCCAAATAGATCAGGACTCACAACTTGCTGTACCCCATGCTACCCTGGGAAGAGTTACGTGCCTTCTCCGAGCTTCTGTTTCCATATATATAAAACAAGACTCATTAGAATTAAATGAGTTGAATGTGTTGCACATAAAAAGAGCTCAGTAAATCTTAGGTCCCTTCCAGTTCTGGCATCTCCCAAGGTTGGGGACAGTAGATGTTGGATCCTACAGCTCAACGAGCCCCCATCAAGCTTACCCACTGGGAATCCAGCACTCTCCCCCAGGTGGCTTGGGGGCTGTGAGCAGAAATGGATAACATGGTCTCACCTTCACAGAGTGCCACGCTGGTTGGGGAGGCAGGACTCAAATGGCAAATGATGAGGACAGCCCATGATGGCTCACATGTGGAGAGGAGGATAAGGGCTGAGCAGGTGGAGAGCACTCTGCAGTGAGCGCCCAGCCTGCCCTGCCCTTCAGACCCTACCTGAGCCTGGGTTCCCCCTCCTCCTCCACCACCTTTGCTCTAAGTGCTGAGTTACTGTCTGGCTGTAGAGTTATCAAGAAGCCACTTGAGTTTCAAAGCTCCAGCCCTGGTGCCCCTCCCTCTGGCCTTCACTGGCTGGGCAGGAGCCTAGGGCTGGCCTTTGGGGTCCAGAGAGAGGCAGCAGCCGAGGACTCATCTTTACCCAGCACCTCTGACCCAAAGGTACAGCACAGGTCCAGATGATCCTTCCCTTGCTCCAAGCAGGGAACCTTTTCCATGATGAAGCTCAGTGCTGCCCACTCACCTGCCACCACCATTTAAGGCTGTCTTGCACATTGGCCCACTCACGCAGGCCCATTAGCAATTTCTACTGGGAAGCTGCCAAGAAAGCTAATTGTGTTTTCGGTATAATCTCCTGGGTGATCAGGAGTTCAGATTATGAGGTGTCCCTTTTCCTCAACTGGCTTGCAAGTTCCTTGCCGCAGGGACCATGTTTTTTGGGCCCCCGGAGCACCAAATGTAGGGTGTAGCAAGTACTGGGACTTGTGAATGGTATATATTGTAGAACACGTAGAACACATGTACATTTTAGTCAGTTCTCCCACTCATCCTATATGTAAGCAAAGAAGGAGTTGTTTAGTCTTTTTTTGCTCAGGAGGTAACTGACAGTCCGAAAGGTTAAGAGACTGGCTAGAGGTTGCACAGCTTCCATGTGAAGGGATCAGGATTTGAACTCAGGGTCTCTGACTCCATAAACTGCCCTCCAGTCCAGTCAGTTTGGATTAGTGCTGGCTCTACAGTAGGACCAGAGTACTAGAGCACCTGCTTTAGTTGCAAATCCCCCTGGGTCCTTGGCAAATCTACCCCAACTGCTACCTGCTGGGCCCTAGATTCCTTTTTTGACACCTGGCTCCAGTAACACCTGCCCTCGGGAAAGAGTGGGTGGGGAGCACACTGCACCTGTGTGAGTGTTGGTGGGCCTGGAGCCACAAGGACAGAGAGCCAGCGGCTGCACCCAGACCTCAGCCTGCCCTCTAACCGCAGTGAGTGTCTGGCCAGGAGACCACAGGCCTGAAGTACCAGACGAGGACACAGGGCTGGGTGTCTACTCCAAAGGCAAATTATTCACTTGAATGAGCTGGCTCTCAAACCCAGGTGGACTTCCTCCTCCAGGAGTATCTCTGGATTTAGCAGGAAATGTAGACTTGGTCTCCTACACCTCCTAATAAACTAAGCCCTTGGCAACCATCTATGGAAGGGTTTTGGAGACACTGTGGTTTGGAGCTGGAGCCTTGTTTTCCACCTCCTCCTCTGGCCCCACCCCCAGGGCAGCTGTGGGGCTCCTGCCTGGCCTCCAGATGGAGGCATGGAGGTGGTTGTGCAAGCAGTCTCTCTCCCCTCCTCCCTGCTTTTTCCTCTCCTTCCCTCCCGGCACCCTGCCCAGCCCCAGGGAGCCAAGGGTCCAGGGGGAGGGTGGTGGGCGGTGATGGATTGCCTGGCCTTCGCTGCGGCGGTGGCAGGTCCCCCTGAGCTGCTGGAGACAGATGGGCAGCATAATTGAGTGTAGCGTTGATAAACTCCGGCCTCCTCGGCAGTAGATAAGGCACTGGGTGGGAGGGATGCAGAGGGGGCGGAAGGTGGCCTCTGCCTGGACACC